>JAGDYQ010000250.1:277315-346365 GCA_021962125.1 Bulinus truncatus
ATAGTAATAGTTGTTATTGTAAAAAAAATATAAGAGGGGCCTCGTAAGCATCTGTTTAATTGGGCCCCGCAATTCATAAGGCCGGTCCTGCTGTCGTCGGGGGGGGGGCTCTCTTAGCACCAGATTTATTTGGAGTTAAATCTAGAATGACATTTTGTTTGGCAAGGGAGGGGGGCGGTTAGACCATACGTAAAAAAACGGCCCTGGCTGATGTACTGTTGCTTTTCATACCAGTCTCAAATGGTGATACTTGTTGTCCTACTGTCACAGCACAGCGTGGAGTCTTTTTTTTTTTCAATATCTCGAAGTATCACTGCCACTCACTAAAAGCAAAAAAAAAAAAACGTTGGAAGTGATTTCTTCGATTTTCAAACAAGTCTGATGAGTTAATGACAAAATCAATATCACATGTCGACTGCGAGCTGCGGTTCTCAATCTATGGTCCGAAAGAGCACGCGCGCTAAGTTAGGCCACTTGAAGAGCTCCGCATATAATAATAATGATAACGATAATAAATTAGGTTTTACGAAATAAACATTTCTCAACTTTATATGTAAGTGTTACGCGGAGGGAAGGTCAAAATGAAGTGATCCGAAACCTGAAAAATATTAAGAACCATTGATCCAGAGTGATGTCCCATGTCTTCCTGAAGCCACTTGTAGCCAGATTTTTTTGTTTGGCCTTTTGTTTCATTCCTTTGTTGGATCTTGGCGACTGGTAATAAATTTATATTGGATGTCAATTCATTTCTAAAGTTATGCATTTTTTTTTTGTTTAAAAAGTATTCATTTTTTAAATTTGAGGATTATACTAATCTTTTCTGGTGTAATAGGTGTGTTAATTCATGTTTGCATGGGACATATACAGTTGTTGAATTAAATTATGAATTAGAATTAAGTCAATATACGGGTATTTGTTTGTTGTTCATAGATTAAAAGTTTATAGTATACATCGAGTCAAAATGATTGGTGTCATAAGTGCATGCCCTAGCAGAGCAAAGTGTAATAAATGCATCCCCTAGCAAAGTCGATTCAACGGTAATACTTGAGAATTTTTCTAGCCAGAATGGAAAAGTTCCAAACTACTGCAAAGTTCTACTGATATATAGGCAGGTGCAAATTTAGTACAACATTTTGTGAGTTGCATAGATAAACAGCGCACCGTAGGCTACACATTTACACATATTAACTAGCATTGCAACAACACAAACATTTAAAACACTAACAATCTCATTATCTTTGAGTATAAACATGTATAGCCCGACATATTACATTAATGATATTGCCTGGCTTAGTGTTTACATGGTGTCAATTTTTTTTATGAAATTAAAATTTGGGATTTTCCATTTTTTTTAAAAATGTGCAGTGGTAAAAGAAAAAGACGGCCTCTGAGGGCTGGAACTATGGCTGGCGCTATGGCTGGCACTATGGTTTTGGCTGCGCGCGACTTTGGAAGGATATTAAAATGTTAATGCGCACCACAGAATATAAATGTATATACATCAGAGGTGTGCGGATCTTGAAATTTAGCGTCCGCGTCCGTCCGCGGATTTCTATCAATGATCCGCGTCCGCGTCCACAGAATCTTACAACATTGGTCCGCAGTCAGTCCGCGCGTCCGCATTGCTGAAATTTAGTTGTTTAAATGACTTGACATTGTTTTTATGGTAACGCTAAAGAAGATTCGCGTCAGTCCGCGATTCCGCAACTTAACCATACGAAGCGTCCGCTGTCAGTCCGCGGATTCGGAAAAGTCTGCGGATCTGCGTCCGCAAGCGGACGCGTCCGCTGTCCGCTCATCTCTGATATACATGCGTGCATGCGTTCGTGCTTGCGGGTGTGGGTGGTGTGTATGTGTGTTTGTGTGTGTATGTGTGTATTTGCTTGAGCATGTGTGTATTAGTTTGCGGTAAATGGTATGGTTTTGCACGCATGGCTGCACAATTAGTATGAACGGTCAGCTACCAGTTAGGTCGGGAGACTGGATCGTGGGGCAGCACGTGGCTATTCCTGTGGGTGACTGGACGTTTAGCTGAACTGGTAGTACCAAGTGTGTGTGAGGACAGTGGGTGTATTGGATACCTCGTACGGTGAGGATGGACTGTTATATTCTGTACTTGACCTCAACGATGGTAGTTGTTGAGAACTACGTATGTACGTCTAGTGCTTATTGAAGGACTTTTGCGTTATTCCTCATCCTAGTGTTATTTAGTAATTATCAATTTAACAAGTGTATGTGATAGAATAAACCCCCTAGACCAAGGGTCGGCAACCTTTTGAGACGAAACAGCCAAAAGTTTACAATTTAAAATTTTCTCAATTTTTAAAGAGCCACTAAAATAGTTGTTCTAATAGTATGGTATTTGATTAGGCCGCAGTTTGATATCGAAAGAGCCGCAACTTGAAATCGAAAGAGGCGAATGCGGCTCGCGAGCCGCATGTTGCCGACGCCTGCCCTAGACCAGTGGTGGCGAACCTATGGCGCGCGTGCCACAGTTGCCACACAGAGCCTCATCAGTCGGCACGCGACTACACTATCACTTCCTTTAATTTTAATTGAAGTGTCGGCACTTTAGCTATAGACAAGTGGTGTTTTGGTGGAATTTTAGGCACGCGGCCCCAAAAAGGTCCGCCACCACTGCCCTACACCAGTGGGTTCACGTGACATTATGTATGCAGTGGTTCCCATTCAACGCTGAACCCCCCCCACACACACACACACACAAGATCCCGTCAATAATTTTATAAGAGTTCGTCGCAGCCCCGTAGCGTGAAAATTCTACAGGAGGGGCCAGGCATTCTACAGCAGGGGCCAGGCAATAGCAGGGGCAGCAGGTAATACATTTTACTAAGTAGAACAAATAAGTGGGGGGGCCAGACAAAACGAAGGGGGGGCCCCCGCCCACCCCCGCACGCTACGGGCCTGGTTCGTCGGCTTATTTTTTTGTTCATATCAGTTTGGTTCCTGTGGGTACCTTTCTTTTAAAAGAATATTAGTGTCGTCGCTGCTCATAATTTTTTTTTTAATAATGACAGGACCACAACTTACCTATCGTATACATTTAGAATTCTCTATTAATTTACATTAATGGGCAAACGTTTCTATGACAGGTATCGATTTTCTTTTAATGTTGACTTTTGGTATGACCAATTTCGTCCTTGCTACTTTCAGATTGGACTCAACACAGCCATCAAATATCATGAAGCGTTTCAGTCGACAGTTCTCACGTGCCGCGGACGACTGTAAGGCCCTGCGCTGGACTCACCATTCGCTCTTCCAAAGGTGGACAAGGCACTGACCAGGGTAGATTGCCGACGATTCAACCTTTGGTCAACGCAATGAAACTGTCGGTCAAGGTTGTGCGGTGGAAAAATAGGTCACGTCAACCGCCCGACTCTTGGAGACATGAAACTGAGGACACTGTCAACGGGATGGCTTTCATTACCGACGCGGAAAGTTCAAAGAATGTAACAGCCGCGGGCTCGCGCACTGTCTTGGTAAGTCGGGAATGATGTAAACATTTCTTATTAAATGTACAACAATCCCACGCAGTAAAATAACGATGTATGGAAACACTTATGGAATTACTCAAAGTAAACGATATATAATTAATTATAATTAATAGCTTTGAATCTAATAATATAAAAGAGATTGGGGTTCTGCTTTAAATTGAAAGTAAAAAATTAAATACAACAGTATTCCAGTTTAAAATACAATCATGAAAAAATCGGATCTGCCCGAAACCAAAAATAACCTAGCCTACCGATCAAGACTTAGGGGATATAACTCTCTGCTAAGGTTTTGCAGGCTACAGCTACTAGTAATAATAATTTTGCTAACAGAAAGCCGGTGGGTGTGGGGGGAGGCACATTTGAACCCGGGCACATCATCTGGGTGGGGGGGATCAAATAGATAATCCAGGAAAGCATGTCGGATCCCTTTATTATTCTCACTTTATTCAAAAGTGTGCCATGAAGGGAGGCAAAAAAAAAACTGACTTTCTTCTCTGGGGCTGAAAACTCTTTAACTGGCATACGTGCTGCAAATACTGAGAGCTAGTTCAACTATCCTCTAAATCTGCTTTTAAGATTTTGTTTACAGAAGACGATGGTCGTTGTTTTCACCCCAGTAGTTGCTACTGTTTTACAAGCACCTCCGAGCACATGTCCAGTGGTGTAGTGGGAGATGGTGTGGCAAGGGGTGCTAAATGGTATATTCTACTTATAATATTATATGGTTTTCAAATGGAGGGGGGGGGGGCTAAAAAGGCATTGTGCCCCGGGCGCGAGTCAAGCTCTCTACGCCACTGCACATATCATGCGCATGGTGAAGCGTGCCCGGGAAGAGAAATTTTAGCAACCCTCTTATAATGTATATATATTTTTTTTTTATTTATTTGAATGGCCGCAAGGGACACACACAGACTACGATGGACGATGGGCAGTATTGTCAGCAGAGGAGGTCTTAGAATTTCGGTTTAAATAAAGCTCGGGGTGTGGCTGTAGGCTGTGTGTGTGTGAGTGTATCTTGTTAAAACCCTTCAATCACTGCCCCTTTCCCCTTGCCATTCTCTTAGACCGCATCTGATGTTGGCACCCTTGGACCGCACCTGTTGTTTGCACCCTTAGACCGCATCTGTTGTTGGCACCCTTAGACCACATCTGTTGTTAGCACCCTTAGACCACATCTGTTGTTAGCACCCTTAGACCACATCTGTTGTTAGCACCCTTAGACCGCATCTGTTGTTAGCACCCTTAGACCGCATCTGTTGTTAGCACCCTTAGACCACATCTGTTGTTAGCACCCTTAGACCACATCTGTTGTTAGCACCCTTAGACCGCATCTGTTGCTAGCACCCTTAGACCGCATCTGTTGTTAGCACCCTTAGACCGCATCTGTTGTTAGCACCCTTAGACCACATCTGTTGTTAGCACCCTTAGACCACATCTGTTGTTAGCACCCTTAGACCACATCTGTTGTTAGCACTCTTAGACCGCATCTGTTGTTAGCACCCTTAGACCACATCTGTTGTTAGCACCCTTAGACCACATCTGTTGTTAGCACCCTTAGACCGCATCTGTTGTTAGCACCCTTAGACCGCATCTGTTGTTAGCACCCTTAGACCGCATCTGTTGTTAGCACCCTTAGACCACATCTGTTGTTAGCACCCTTAGACCGCATCTGTTGTTTGCACCCTTGGACCGCATCTGTTGTTAGCACCCTTAGACCGCATCTGTTGTTTGCACCCTTAGACCACATCTGTTGTTAGCACCCTTAGACCGCATCTGTTGTTTGCACCCTTGGACCGCATCTGTTGTTAGCACCCTTAGACCGCATCTGTTGTTTGCACCCTTAGACCACATCTGTTGTTAGCACCCTTAGACCGCATCTGTTGTTTGCACCCTTGGACCGCATCTGTTGTTTGCACCCTTAGACCACATCTGTTGTTTGCACCCTTGGACCGCATCTGTTCTTTGCACCCTTAGACCACATCTGTTGTTTGCACCCTTAGACCACATCTGTTGTTTGCACCCTTGGACCGCATCTGTTCTTTGCACCCTTAGACCACATCTGTTCTTTGCACCCAAGGGGCAGGCATATTCTCGGTCGGGGATGTGAGGGGAGGGGGCGAGCTCTTTCCGCTAGACATGGTGTAGTTCGAGAAAAGAAAATATTAAAACTTGTTCTAATAGTAGCGGATCTCAGTATAGTTTTAATTAAATAAAGTTTTAGCTCAGACAGGAAACGTCTAATTCGTCTTTACGAAGATCTAAAAATAGTATGAAATAGGATTATTATTGTGCCACCAATTTTGTATTGTTTAATTCTTCAAGAATTATTTCAATCCACTTATCGGTTTCATAGATTGATCGGGAGACAGGACCACTCCTCACTGATTGGCTGATAGCAGTCACGTGACCTTTGCATTGCAAAAGTGATTCCATGTTGATAAATACAACAGGATTCAAATGTTGATAAAAACTGGCAACATGAAATCTCCATATAAATTCATTTATCTTTCGATCGTATATTCTCATAAAAAACAAATGAAAAATAAAAATTACATCATAAAAAAAGAAATATTTTATTAAAAAAAGCAACGTTTTTCTAGCGTACTAAAAAGTAGAAAATAATTTCTGAATAAATTGGTCACTTGGTAATAGACTTTATAGGAGCTTCTAATTTTTATAAAACGAAAAAATGGTATTTTACATATAATATTATATGGTTTTCGAAGGGGGGGTGCTAAAAAGGTATTGTGCCCCGGGCGCGTGTTAAACTCGCTACGCCACTGCCTTAGCATTACTGTTAACTGCGAAGGGCCTAGGCCGAGTGTCACTATCGGGGCATAAAGCCTTAATTCATGCAATATATCATGCTAAACTGCCCCATGCCTAGGGAGTGCGGCAGTCGCCCTACTCACCGGGCACTAAAACCGCCATTGATACAGCCTAAATAAAAAATGAAAAAAGACAATATAAAAAGACCTGAAAAGTTAATTTTATGCAAAGCACTCACTATTTGCTCCTAAATTACCATGATAATTTTTTTAATACATCTTGGCAATCCATAAATTCGATTTAGAGTTTTATATTTCTCACAGTATATGCCTATTTCTATAGTTAAACTACATAAAATTGTGTTCATTAATCAATAAATGTTATTTCATAAAAGCTCAAACTGGAAAGAAGAAGCCAGGTACCCATATCATACAACTACGGAAATGTTCCTCACACTTCCGGCACTGGGCGTGGCTCATCACGTGACAAGATTATGCAAGAGCCGCGAGGTAAAGGCAAGTCGGTGGGCAACGGGAAGAAGCGGGTGAGATGGATTGACGCCCTGGGCTGCTGGGTACCAGAGGAAAAGGTAAATTGAGGGGATGTTGAGTACTTCATACATCGTGCTGTCATGTTGAGTACTTCATACATCGTCCTGTCATGTTGAGTACTTCATACATCGTCCTGTCATGTTGAGTACTTCATACATCGTCCTGTCATGTTGAGTACTTCATACATCCATGCTGCCATGTTGAGTACTTCATACCTCGTCCTGTCATGTTGGGTATTTCATACATCCTACTGTCATGTTGAGTACTCCATACACCGTACTGTCATGTTGAGTACTTCATACATCGTACTGTCATGTTGAGTACTTCATACATCGTCCTGTCGTGTTGAGTACTGCATACACCGTACTGTCATGTTGAGCACTTCATACATCGTACTGTCATGTGGAGTACTTCATACATCGTACTGTCATGTGGAGTACTTCATACATCCCACTGTCGCCAGTGGTGGCCAACCTTTTTGGGGCCGCGTGCCCAAAATTCAACACACAAAAAAACAACTTATTTATAGAATAGGGCCAACACTCCAATTAAAATTAAAGGAAGTGATATTTCAGTCGCGTACCGACTGATGAACTTCTGCTTGCCGGCTGTGGCGCGCGTGCCATAGCATATGTTCGTCACCACTTTCCTAGGCCTACTTTCTATGCAGTGGTATGTGTTTTACTATTCTGTACTGACCACGTAAAAAGCAACCTCCTAGTTCCCGTCACTATCAAAGCCCCCCCCCCCTTTCCTCTTTCCTTTACTTACTTTAATTTATCTGATGCTAGACTGGCTCCTGAATACCAAAGATCTGTTTTTGCAGGTCAGTGCTGTCATGTTATGTACCATTCTGTGTTGAAACGAACATGTATGTTCTTTATTGTACTAGCTGTTAAAGTACGCTTGCTATTGTTCAACTGCTAAAGTTCTTTATTGTGGGCCTACTGTTGTCTAACTGCTAAAGTTCTTTATTGTTGACCTCACTGTAGTCTAACTGCTAAAGTTCTTTATCGTGGGCCTACTGTTGTCTACCTGCTAAAGTTCTTTATTGTTGACCTACTGTTGTCTAACTGCTAAAGTTCTTTATTGTGGGCCTACTGTTGTCTAACTGCTAAAGTTCTTTATTGTGGGGCCTACTGTTGTCTAACTGCTAAAGTTCTTTATTGTGGGCCTACTGTTGTCTAACTGCTAAAGTTCTTTATTGTGGGCCTACTGTTGTCCAACTGCTAAAGTTCTTTATTGTTGACCTACTGTTGTCTAACTGCTAAAGTTCTTTATTGTGGGCCTATTGTTGTCTAACTGCTAAAGTTCTTTATCGTGGGCCCATGTTTTCTTTATTTGGGAACTATTCCATAAATGATTCCTTAACATTGTCAAATTAATTACGTTTAGCGCCTCGGCGCAGAAGAAAATATTGCCCCCCCCTTCCCACCCATTTAAAGAAGGAGACGGGAAAAGTAAAACCAAATGTGTAAATTTGGGATTGTGTGTGTGTGGGGGGGGTGCTTTAGAAGTCTTGGGGCCTAAGACGTGCACCCGGTGGGCCCAAGTCTATGCTAGTTACTTTTATATTTCTCTGTATTCTTCAACTTTAGCATACTTCTGCTCCACTCTCATACCTGGCATCGAGCTGCCCGGAGTACGACACGGATTTGATGACGTCATTGAAGTGCTCAGAGGAAACCGGTAAAAAGCTGTATTCTTGTTTTTAATTGAAACTATTGAACTTTTTTTTTTCTTTTTGACGTATGTCCCACGTCGTTAACTCGCTTCCTGAGTTTTTCGGAAGCATTTTTGTTGGATCATTTAAACGGAACGAAAAATACTTAAATTACTTTTTTGTTTTATATCACATTATTATAGGTTTTTTTTTATATCTTCACTTTCTATTTATTAGTGAATAGTTTTGTTGCTTTGTTTCTCCACTGCAGGGCCGGATTTAGACTTGAAAAGGCCCTTAACTATTTGAGATATGGGGCCCTGTATAAATCCAGATATCATATGTCAGTGCCAAATATTTAAGTATATATGACAATTGCTCACTCGGACAATTATTTGTGGGCCCCCAAGAAAGTGAGGGCCCTAAGCTATAGCTTGTGTAGATTATACCTAAATTAACCACTTCTCTGTCCAATCGTACAACTCAAATTATCAACTTATTCTCGCTTTTTTAATCTTGTATTTTTTTTTCTCTATTTCTAACTTATTGCTGAGGAATCTTCATAGACACAGAGCAGCATAGACTGGGACAGTTAAAAACACCAACCAGAGATCTTGTGACGTCTAGAGGTAACCCGGGCCAAAAGAAATCGCCAAGTGAAATCAAGGGTGTCAACCCCTTGCCAGGTAATCGCAAAATAAAATATCGTAAGATTAACTTGCCAGGTAATATTGCAAGTTGTAGACATGAAAGTACAATACACAGAAGTTAGATTATATTTATATCAGCGTTCTTTCGTAAAATAGTTATTGCTGCTCATTTTCAATGATTAATATTCTTAAAATAATTTTTAATTGTGGATATATCTTTGATTGGAGGAGGAAAATAAAAGTGTTTATAAATTCTTCTAATACAACAGATTCCATAATTTGTTACCAAAATTTTATTAACTGCAGGATCCATGCCCGGAAGAACATCTAAATTTAAAATGTCAAAACTTGCGCCAAAGCTGGGCACAGGCTCAACTTTACGAGAAGATGTACCACCGGTAAAAGTTCAAAACGGACCAGGTCCACCAACAAGACCCAGAAGAGCCGGTCAACGAGATGGGTACCGAGAGGAGAGCGCCGGAGTTGCAGATGTGAAGAGTGAATCGCAAATTCAGTCGAAGCAATCAAAACGTAGACTCAAGTTAAGACATATTTCGTCTAGTATTGAGTCTGTTGTGACGTCAGGCAAGAAGAAAAAGATGAAGGCCCAAAAAGAAGGTCTGCCGTTAACGAAAATGTTTAGTTTTTGTTTTTTGATTATCTTTTAATGTGCAGAGGCGGATCCAAGGACGGGCGTGTGTGTGTGTGTGTGTGTGTGTGACTTTTCAGACGCGGTCAGAATTGGGGGCCTATAATCGAACCCTATAAAGGAACAGAGGAGGATTAAACGACGGAAGCTAAGGGCCCGAGCCCAGGGTCCCAAAGCCATTAGTGGCCCCGCTAAGATCAACTTCATACCCTTCTTGATGTATCTCACTTTTATTGGGGACCTGTCGAGGAGTTAAGTTTGATTTAAATATTCATTAATTGTAAAGGTTGTAATGTGTGAATGTTGAAGTGATGGTATACTCTGAATGTGTTGATAAATAGCAGAGACTTGTATCACACTTTTTAAATAACTCTAGAGAGTATTAATTTTTATATTGCTATGTGACGTAGTTTTTTCTAGTTGACGTCAATTAAGTTGCTTAGAGACAAGCTTTGTAGATTGAGTTAGTTGCTGTTTAGATTATGAAGATATTAGACACTTTATTAACTCTAGAAGAAGTTAATATATTTACTTTCACATAGCAACTCATGGATATTATTTGATCTTTCTAAGACGTGCCTTTTTCATTCAACATGTTTGCTATATTAATGTCTTCGTTCAATAAATGTACCAATGAATCAGCCATGCAGTTTTAAGACTCTTATTGATGAAGTGTTTGTGAACATTTGTGTCAACATAGCAGACTTCACCACGCTACCATACGCCTCCAAGTCTCTGCTATTTATCAACACATTCAGAGTATACCATCACTTCAACATTCACACATTACAACCTTTACAGGACCCAATAACTAATTTGCGCGCGGGACCTCAACCGACCTTGGTCCGCCTATGCAAAAAAAAAATGGTGTAAAGTTGCACCCACCGTTTAATCCACCTCTGTATAAATTAAATAAGGTTGTTTTTTTTTATTATTTTATATCCACTTCACGGACGACACTTAGCGTCTGGTCCAATCAGCAAGGGCACGCAACTCACACTACAAATTACGCTGCCGGATCCCAAAGACGAAGGTAATTGTTGATGACGTCATTCACTGGTTCTCGGTTTGTTCTTTTTTTTTAAATTATCAGTTCTATATTAAAATCACGGAGATGTCTGAAAGCTGTAAACCCAACTGTCGTCTGATGATTCAGAAGCGGCTCCTGACCCACCCGATAAACTTAATCTAAGCCTCACCCCCCCACCCCACCCCTTTCCCCAAATAATAAAAAAAAAAAACATTTCAGCCACGGAGACTTTTTTTTTTGTTTCGATTATCATCTGTACAGTCTGAGATTAAATATATCTATGTGACTAGAGAGTCTCCTAAAGAGGTTTACGTGCCTCCTCCCCCTCAGATGGGGGGGGGGATTGGTGAACGGTCACCTTAGTTGCCACTGCTCTAAGCACCACAACATGACCCCCTTTGTGTATTGTCAGGTTGCAGCAACAACAATGACCCACATTAGTCCAGCCCATGACTAAATAAACAAAATATTGGAGTCCAGGGGATGTGAGAACGTCCTATTTCTTTAAAAGTTTTCATTAACCCTAAAGGGCCATCGGGGCAGATGAAGTGTAGATAGAATCTGTTTCTAAAACCTCGGCATATAAATGGATTGTGTAGTTAGCACAACGCCCAGCTGCCTTTACGTCCCCAACTTAAATCAGGTGCCCATTTAAAACTGTGGGTGGACTTTTGTGGGACTTTAACCAACATGCACCAGGACCTGGAGAAATGTATCTGTTTCTGACCGAGGATCGAACCCAAAACTCTCAGGTCGACAGTCGATCATCTACATCCCTCGGCCATCCGTCCCTGTCGCATTTCTTTAACTGAGCTGTTTTGTTTTGTTTGTTTTTATTTGATTTTTTAATTATTTTACGCCGTTGAATTCCACTCCCAGTGCAAGAGACAGATCATGAAAGTGATTCATCTGATATACAGACTTGCATCAGTTTAATGGTGAGTGATTCCTTTGATTTAAAGATTTTTGACTCTTTTTTTTATTTACAGACTTTCGCCAGCTCAGTGTTGAGCGATTCAGCATTCGACGACTCACTCATCGTCATTGACGCTGGCAGCCCGGATCTCTGTGCTGTAGGTTAACGAATACCAATGACTGACCTACAATACCGCTGCACCCTCGGTTATTGTAAGGGGGGGGAGGACTGCCCCCCCCCCATACAGCTGTACTCCAACATGGGTGACCCGACATCCTTAATGCTACCGCCTTCATACTGTATGCCACCTCCAGTGGCGTAGTGAGGGGGTGGACAACGGGGGCACCAAATGGTCCGCAAAACATATAAAATTATGTTTTTCGAATGGCGGGGGGGGGGGCGCTAAAAAGGTATTGTGCCCCGGGCGCGAGATAAGCTCACTGCGCTATTGGCTACTTCAAAATATTTGACCACTGGGGGTCATTCTGACCATTTCCCCTATCCAGCAGAGCGATCTAATGAGTGTATACTCATCGTCCAGTTTTATTTCTTTCTTTTACGTGGCTGTCGTATGGGGGCCCCAATAACAAATGGGCCCACAATGTTAAGACGGCCCTGGACCAAAGTCATTTTAGCCCTGGAATAATTGTGGGGAATGTCCAAGCCTGGCCTTACGGTGGGCCCTTTTTATATGGAAATGATTTATGTTTGTAAGTACTAAAATGTGCGTCAAGTAGATAATGTGTGTGGGATGGTGTTGGTGGGTGGGGGGGGGGAATGATGATGTGAAAGGTTATGTGTACGGTGATGTGTAAGGTGATGTGATGTGTAAGGTGATGTGTAATGGGGAAGTGTGTGGGTGTGAGTGTATTTTACAATCAATGGTCAAGGATATAAATAGCAATGCCCATTATAAAGTTATACAATGCCATTATTACTTTCACGTGTATTTGTGTGTGTGTGTGTGTGTGGTGTGTGTGGTGTGTGTATTACGCGCACTAACCACAATCCAATCAAAATCGTTTATTTAGCCCATAATATACCAAGTTAAGATTTGTACCCAGACAAGTAACTCTATCAAGACTATGTTGGTCGTATCACCAGTAATCAGCCAAATATACCACTTGGGATTTCGTTTACACTGCATAAGACCTGCATGTATATTTTTATTTCTCCAGTCTACCAGTGGAAACAAAGAGGGAAACGCCTCTGGCCGTACCCACACGCCCAAAGAAGACAGTACGACCACAAAGTTTAACATGAACAGTACGGACGGCCGGCCAGCATTGAACGACGAAGCAAGCCCACGTTGTGGTGCTGATGTTCTGGATATACAGGACAGCGGCAATAACTGTGACAAAGATTTTACCTCAGGTGAACAACTCTTGTTTCCACACAGTGTAACCGTTGTCCCCCCACTTACATTTATTTTTTACCTCAACAAAGACAACCGGTGACCTAGACAGGTGACCACTTAGTTTGACTATTGGGTTACAGCCAGGTAACAAAAGACAAGCTACTTCAAACGACAACCCCTCTACCCCCCCCCAAACACACACGACCTGGGGATGGGCACCCAAGTTTACTCCACCCAAGGCTGCTACTGTTTAATATGCCACCCTTGAGCTTTATGGATTAGTTAAGATATCCATTTCCCCGTATTAGGGTCTAATTGATTACATTTTGATGTGAAGTACTGCAGAGAGTCTTGAAATGTATTACGTATTGCATTCTGAAAATTCTTTGTTTTAGTCACAATGGTACCCGATGGGCCACCCCTACCAGCCCTTCCAGGGCCGCAGCCAGGAATTCTAGGTACCCCCGACAAAGTTTGGCGACGGGTAACCCTTTTCTCCGAATCTTGCATCGAAGAAAATTAATTCAAAAGCAACGTGGCCCTCCAAAGCTTGGGGCCCCTGAAAAGTGTTCGGGCTGCTCACCCCTCTCTCGGCGGCTCTGCCTCTTCCTTTGGTACGCCAACGAACCCTTATCATATCAGACGACAATGTATTAATGCACACTCTGACCTATATATATATATATATATTTAATGTGATCACATGATTTATTTAGTCATGTGACATTCATAATTTGAAAGTCTTGTTTAATGTCATGGTCATCTCAAGTGTAATATCAGTTTTTTCAATATATTCTGACTGCATGTTGTCAGTACCATTAGTCGAAGGCAACATTCGGTCTATCCCCGAACTGCCTGGTCTGGAGGCGGAGTCCAAAGATACCTGGAAGCTTGGATTGAAGAAGGCCGCGTCTAGTGTTGGCTCCACCACCACAAGACTTGCTCGGCAACCCAGACAGGTGATACGAATTTGTTGTTTTTTTCTAATATCATGGATATTTTATTTCCATTCCTATATTCAGAGCCGTAATTGTTGACTAATTGGGCCAGCGACAAGGGCCCCCGACAGTCAGAAAGGCACCTTCAATTATTTATTCTTTATTAAACATGTTACTTTAAGGGCATCAACGTTATGTTGCCTTCCGCCCCACCCCCATGAAGTCTCTGCCTAAGGGCATCAAAGACTGAAAAAACTGCTCTGGCTATATCCCATCACAATAGAAAAACATAGGATAATCATATCTATATTTCGTTCACATTTTAAATAGTTGAAATCATATTTTTAAAATACCAATTCATTCCTTATAAAGTTTAATAAAATGTCATCTCCGTTTGAAGAATAAAATGTCATTGGATGTCATTTACTCTCGTCAAAAGTCAGATGTCACAAAAAGAGCTCATCTATGCTGAATGTTTCATTACAGATTGACCCAGACTTCCTGAAGGAGATGTTCCTCCAGCAGCTGGCTGAAGAGCGACGCAGAAAGCTTTATTTCGGTTTCACAAAGCGAAGGTCAAAGTTGAAATTCAATTTGCCTCAATTTGCACGTGACACGGTCAGCGGTTCGAATAGCGATGCAGGCGGTAAAAAATGATGTTCCATTATTCTTTTTTTGCTTACATACAGTGGCAAAACTAGTATTAGGGGGTGTCAGGGGGCGGTCCAACAAAATGCCGCCCCCTTTGCTGGTGACAAAGTACCTCCTGGGGTGGACCTGTCACTCCGACAGAGACGTGGCCGGTTAATGTGAGGGTTACATTGTTTGGCGCCTCCTCCCGATCTTTCAAGCGCAAAAAAATCATTCAACAAGCGCCCTTTCGGCACCCTCTTCCTATTTCGGCGCCCCTTTGCGACCGCACAACCAACGGTGCCCTTTTCTTACGATTATGCACACCGACACTTACATAAGGAAACATTATGGCCTAGCGCTGACATGGGCGAATTACGGCTCACGTCTTTCTGTTTCATCAAGCACGCAACTCCGTTGTCCTTAGTCAATCACATCTATGACCTTGACATTTAAATCATATTAGTTCATGTTAACACTCCAACCGTCTGCTCTTGGTCCGGCATATCTGTTAAAGTTAGGGGAAAAAACAACAACATTGTGACCCGCGGTTTTAAAAGATTGCCGACCGTTGGTTGAAAGTGTTTGTTTATGTTAACACAGTGTGTCTAGTGTGTTGTGGTGGCTATCAAAGAGTCAGTGCCATGAGTACTCTGGCGGACTGGACATTTTCTCAATGTACCATGTGGCAAGTGGGCCCCTCGAACAGTAAACTGTGTAGCCCCCCCCCCCATCCCCATCCCCACCAAATAATTGTTTTCATTGGTTAACAAATTAATATTTTAGCACCACAGTTGGCGCCGTGGCCCAATGTTGCATGATGGCCACCAATATTTCCAGACTCAGCCCGACCCTGCAATTGTAGACATCCAAGGGCCAGCTGTGTACACTGGCGTTGAAATTGGCCCCTGCGATGTCCCTGTTTAGGACGACCCTTCCCCCCTCCCCCCCCCACCTTTTTCTTTCCACTCGTCACCGAGTTGAATTGTGATTTATTTTCATCCCCCTGTGGTCAATAGGTCAACATACACCGGTAGCCCGGTATAATCTGCCATGTTGTTTGTATTGCTTTATCGTTACTTTGTTGACCAGTGCCTTTTTTTTTTGCTGTTCTGAGCTCGGCTTAAAATAGACTAACTGTTTACTACGGCTCTTAAATGGGGGGGGGGGGGCAATATTTGCAATCAGATGCATTAAAAGTTGTTTTTTTTTGCCCAGTACACCGAATTCTTCCTTTCGCATAGGGCCCCCAAAATACTTGAAAAAGACTCTGAGTACAAAAATAATAGTTGTTTGGGCTATTCTTTTTAAAAGCCCACTTTTTCCCCCCACCCACCCACCCACCTACCCCGTAAAAGTAAAGTTCCCTTAGCCCTTAACGGGCCATCGGGGCAGATGAAGTGTAGAACTCATCTGTTTCTATAACCTCGGGATATAAAGGGATTGTCAGGTACCCATTTAAAGCTGGGTGGACTTGTGGGACGACTTTGAAACACATTTCACCTGGAAAAATCCCCATTGTGTCTACACCACTCGGCCACCCGTCCCACCCCCAACCCGGGACCTTCCATATTTTATTCACTAATAACATGTGTCTGGCGTCCACTACCGTGAATACACTAGGTATTTAAATATTTTTTTTTTTTTGTAGTTTATTGTTTTAGAAGATTTAAGTCATTCTTACAGTAGTCAAGTCATTCTTACTGTAGTCTTACTAGCACTAGTGGCGCCCTGGGCGTGGACTGCCGCTCCCTTCACGTGCCAAGATAATGCTTAAAGTGGTGGACATGCCGACCCCGTTCTGGTGACAGATAACCGCTGGGAGTCGGGTCAGACGGAACTTACCCCAAGGCCCGATAAAACCGATCCGTGGTGGCAGCTCCGGCGGCATGAGCAGGCCCTCATTGCACAATTCTGAACTGGTCACTGTGCGGTCGGTTCGTATCTAGTGCGGATCCGGGACACGCACGACCCCCCCCACCCCCGGTGCAGACGCTGCGGTGAGGTGGAGGAAAGTGTCACCAGCCATGTTTTTATTGGTCTGTCCAACCCTGCTGGAGTTCAGGCAGGACCCACTGGGTAAATCCAAAGGCCATTGGTTTGTATGTACGGTTCTCTCCAGGAGTTTGGAGACACGGCGGCCCTTATTTCCCGAGCTGTAAAAAGACTAGGTCTTGTTGTGCTCGGCTCCCAATAGAGAGGTATTACGAGGTGACAGAGAAAGTATCGCCCTAGGTGGCCCAACCTTTTCTCTCCCCCCTGCCTTAGTTACGCTACTGCATGTTTAAAGTTAAATTATTTGAAGTGATTTATTTTTTATTATTTATCTATCATCTGAAATAGTTTCTTGTTCTTCTATCAAAATGTGTCCAATCAGAAGACCTGCTTAATCAGTTCTGTCTGTTTCAAGATGACGCATTGCTTACGTACCGCCAAGTCTTTGATGCAGTAAGTCAACATTTTTTTTTTCAGTTTTCTGAGTTGATTCTATCTTTCATGGAGCCGCCCTATTTATAGAACGCTTGGGCAGTGACGTAGCGGGCTTAACTGTCGCCCGGGGCACAATACCTTTTTAGCACCCCCACCCCACTCGAAAACCATGTAACATTATATGTAAACTTACCATTTGGTGCCCCTTTGTGAATAGCGCCCTGGGGATGATGCCCCCTTCCCACCCCTCGTTACGTCACTGCGCTGGGGCGATCTTGTAGCACCCTTAACACACACACATACACACACACATGGAGCAGTTCTCTTGATTAGGCAGACCTCCCCCTTTCAGAATTAATTCATTTTACATCTAATGCCAAAAGGGACATAGACACATACCATAAAAGAGTTACATTTCCAGTAATATTATAGTATTAACTTTACTGGTCTGACGGATAGTATTCATTGTATTTTTCTGTTGTCCCAATGCTAAAGGGACATGAACACATACCATAATAGAGTTACATATCCACCAATATTGCATCATTTGATTAACTGGTCTCATGGTTTAGATATAGAATCTTTTCCCGTGGTCCCAATGCTAGAGGTACATAGACACATGCCATAATAAAATTGCATTTCTAGTAATATCATAGTGTCACAGACTGTATTTGTTCAACCACTGACATGAATTGATGTGGGGAAGAAAGAATGATGGGCCCAATAGTATAAAAGTAGGTGAGTTTTTCTGATCGGGAGCCATTCCCCACGAGGGGTCATCCACGTACGGGTCTGTTTTAGACTTCCGACTCTACTGTATACTTAGCGGACAAGCTAAGAGTTTTTTGAGAGCTATTTTTATACGCATGTTTATAATACTGTAACCTAGCAGACAGCTAAGAGCTATTTTCAGAGCTATATGTATTCATGTTTAATAAACTAAAGTGTTGGTGACCATATACACATTCGACTTGAGTTGTTGCTGCATCTGTTCGTCACGTGGCTGTACACAAATATAAATTATTTGACCTCACGCATTCAGCACAGTTCTTAGATTACCTCATAGACAAAGGCAATCACAACAGTCTACTTGCTCGCTTGTGACACATAGCATTTAACAGGCTTGCGGAGCCGCCAAATTTTTTTCCGGCTCCGGCTCCCACAAATTTTACGGCTCCGGCTCCAGCAAAAAGTAGCGGCTCCCGGCTCCTCGGCTCCGGCTCCGCAAGCCTGGCATTTAATTAACTGGTCTTAAATTCGCAATCAGCAGCATTAAAAGTTTGTTTTAATGCCCTTTTTTTTTGGACCATATTGTTTCTTTTGCACGTGGCCCCAAAATGTTTTAAAAACGGCCATGACTACAAAAAAAAAACAATAATTGTTTGAGCTATTCTTCAAAAAAAAAAAAAATCTCAATACTATAAGCTTTCTTTGAATCTATTTATCAACGAAATGGTGACCAAAAAAAATAGTTCGATGACAAGAGGCGCGGATGGATAAATTATAAGGAGACGATGATAGCTCTGCATGTTGTCAACAACCAAATGAAACAAACGGAACTGGAGTATTTATACAGGGTAAGCCCAGTTTTTTTTGTTATTTAATTGTTTATTTTATAGAAATCGTGTTTTAGTATGAATCTGATTTAGTCATTCTGCTTTGTTCTATTGAACTAATCTCGTACAGTAAAAGTCTTAACTGGGAGCGAACCTGTGGCGAAACTATACAGAGGCGGAGGGAAGCATGTATTTATTTATTTTCTTCTAGCCAGGGGCGTCATCTGCCGTGCTTTTTGGTACTTTTCGGCGCAGAAAAAGGGGCGGCATTTCTAGAGTCCAGCCCCGGGTGCCACTAAAGCTGGTTACGCCACTGGGGTGATATTTTCCTTCTTGGCAGTACCGCCGAGGGGGGGGCGGGGGTGGTTGGGGCCGGGGGGGCCAAGCTCTGGGGCCCGGCGAGTTTTAGGGCGAGCTTTAGGGGCCCGGACTCAGCTGGCCAATCTACTTTTGAAAATATTATTATCAGCACGGGGGGCCCGTGACAGCCCTGCCCAGGGGCCCGAAATTTCTGTCGGTGGGCCTGCTTCTTGGCGCTAGGCTAAGTGGGAAGGGGGGATATGAAAGATAACGGGCAGTTTCAATATAGCATAATGTGTCCAGTTATTGCTTCAACAACATCCCTACTTTCAAATATGTCATAATAAATAGAACTTTGAAATTTATACTTTAAATTCGTTCTTTTTACTGGCTGTGTTTGAATTTTGTAATTTACAAGTACTCTTTCATGCATTTTTAAGACAGTTTGTTTAAAATGGTATATTAGTACACAAAAAAACAACACAAAAAGTTATACTGAAATATAAAAATAATATGTAAATTGAGAAAACCGTCTAATCTGAACAAAACTAGTAAACATTGCAAAAAAAAATCGAAATTCGTTGGTATATCGTATGAAAGAAATATAACTCTGTCAAAGCTGCTACTCGGGTTTTGTACAATCTTGTAAACATATGAATTGCTTCCCTTTGCAGGTTTTGGAGCTCATAGACTGGGACATAGCTAAAGGTGCAGACTTCATGACATTCTCTGTTCTCTGTGCCTTGTCACACAGAGTTACGTCCCTCGAGTGAGTATTTTAAACTGTTTCAACTGTTGATTCCGTTAATTGACACGTCTTGTATAACATGATGTCAGTCTTTAAGTTTCACACCATCTGTCGGTAAACTTGTGAATCTTTTAGTCTCTTAGGGGCGAAAACATTTTTTAATCTATTTCTCCAAAACATTTTCGATGTCCATTTTTTTTTCGTCAAGTTCCTGTAAGAATGAGATATCTCTTATATCTTTTAAAGAATAGGCCACTCTCTTCGCTGACAGACAGGAGCAGATACGTGGGGGTGTGTAGCAGGCCCGTTGCATGCGCAGGGGCCGGCCCCCCCCTGCGTTTAGCCTGGCCCACTCTGCTTGTTTGCTCTACTTAGTAACATTGATTTCCTACACCCCACTATTCGCCTGGCCCCTGCTGTAGAATGTAGTAGCTTGTGGGGATGGGAGGGTGGGTGAAATCAAACAGCCAAACGGGCCATACTTGACTCTCGGGCCATTCTTGTCTCTCCGGCCGTACGTGACTCTCGGGCCATACTTGACTCTCGGGCCATACTTGACTCTCGGGCCATACTTGACTCTCGGGCCATACTTGACTCTCGGGCCATACTTGACTCTCGGGCCATACTTGACTATTGTGCCATACTTGACTCTCGGGCCATACTTGACTCTTGGGCCATACTTGACTCTCGGGTCATACTTGACTCTCGGGCCATACTTGACTCTCGGGCCATACTTGACTCTCGGGCCATACTTGACTGTCGGGCCAAACTTGACTCTCGGGCCATACTTGACTGTTGTGCCATACTTGACTATTGTGCCATACTTGACTCTCGGGCCATACTTGACTCTCGGGCCATACTTGACTCTCGGGCCATACTTGACTATTGTGCCATACTTGACTCTCGGGCCATACTTGACTCTTGGGCCATACTTGACTCTCGGGTCATACTTGACTCTCGGGCCATACTTGACTCTCGGGCCATACTTGACTCTCGGGCCATACTTGACTGTCGGGCCAAACTTGACTCTCGGGCCATACTTGACTGTTGTGCCATACTTGACTATTGTGCCATACTTGACTCTCGGGCCATACTTGACTCTCGGGCCATACTTGACTCTTGGGCCATACTTGACTCTCGGGCCATACTTGACTGTCGGGCCAAACTTGACTCTCGGGCCATACTTGACTATTGTGCCATACTTGACTATTGTGCCATACTTGACTATTGTGCCATACTTGACTCTTGGGTCATACTTGACTCTCGGGCCATACTTGACTCTCGGGCCATACTTGACTGTCGGGCCAAACTTGACTCTCGGGCCATACTTGACTATTGTGCCATACTTGACTATTGTGCCATACTTGACTCTCGGGCCATACTTGACTCTCGGGCCATATTTGACTCTTGGGCCATACTTGACTCTCGGGCCATACTTGACTCTTGGGTCATACTTGACTCTCGGGCCATACTTGACTCTCGGGCCATACTTGACTATTGTGCCATACTTGACTCTCGGGCCATACTTGACTGTCGGGCCAAACTTGACTCTCGGGCCATACTTGACTGTTGTGCCATACTTGACTATTGTGCCATACTTGACTCTCGGGCCATACTTGACTCTCGGGCCATATTTGACTCTTGGGCCATACTTGACTCTCGGGCCATACTTGACTGTCGGGCCAAACTTGACTCTCGGGCCATACTTGACTATTGTGCCATACTTGACTATTGTGCCATACTTGACTATTGTGCCATACTTGACTCTTGGGTCATACTTGACTCTCGGGCCATACTTGACTCTCGGGCCATACTTGACTGTCGGGCCAAACTTGACTCTCGGGCTATACTTGACTATTGTGCCATACTTGACTATTGTGCCATACTTGACTCTTGGGTCATACTTGACTCTCGGGCCATACTTGACTCTCGGGCCATACTTGACTATTGTGCCATACTTGACTCTCGGGCCATACTTGACTCTCGGGCCATACTTGACTATTGTGCCATACTTGACTCTCGGGCCATACTTGACTCTCGGGCCATATTTGACTCTTGGGCCATACTTGACTCTCGGGCCATACTTGACTGTCGGGCCAAACTTGACTCTCGGGCTATACTTGACTATTGTGCCATACTTGACTATTGTGCCATACTTGACTCTTGGGTCATACTTGACTCTCGGGCCATACTTGACTCTCGGGCCATACTTGACTATTGTGCCATACTTGACTCTCGGGCCATACTTGACTCTCGGGCCATACTTGACTATTGTGCCATACTTGACTCTCGGGCCATACTTGACTCTCGGGCCATACTTGACTCTCGGGCCATACTTGACTCGCGGGCCATACTTGACTCTCGGGCCATACTTGACTCTCGGGCCATACTTGACTGTCGGGCCATACTTGACTCTCGGGCCATACTTGACTCTCGGGCCATACTTGACTCTCGGGCCATACTTGACTCTCGGGCCATACTTGACTCTCGGGCCATACTTGACTCTCGGGCCATACTTGACTGTCGGGCCAAACTTGACTCTCGGGCCATACTTGACTATTGTGCCATACTTGACTATTGTGCCATACTTGACTCTTGTGCCATACTTGACTCTCGGGCCATACTTGACTCTCGGGCCAAACTTGACTCTCGGGCCATACTTGACTCTCGGGCCATACTTGACTCTTGGGCCAAACTTGACTGTCGGGCCATACTTGACTCTCGGGGAGCCCCGTAGCGTGAAAATTCTACAGCAGGGGCCAGGCATTCTACAGCAGGGGCCAGGCCAATAGCAGGGAGGAGGCAGGAAATAAATAATTCTAAGTAGAGCAAACAAGCAGAGGGGGGCAGACAAAACGCAGGGGGGCCCAGTTCCCCCCGCACTCTACGGGCCCGCTCTTAGGC
This sequence comes from Bulinus truncatus, assembly GCA_021962125.1. Classification (NCBI taxonomy): domain Eukaryota; kingdom Metazoa; phylum Mollusca; class Gastropoda; family Planorbidae; genus Bulinus; species Bulinus truncatus. Next base: position 299,919 of record JAGDYQ010000250.1, read on the forward strand.
CATACTTGACATGTCTGATCTGTATCAGTCTGTTAATTTGATAAACGAACATCTCATTTCTAATGGCAGTACTTATGGTAGCAAATAGTAGTTACATACACTCGCGTTTCAAATTCTTTAAAGTAAAAGAAAAGTAAATTAAATATTGTAATGATTTTGTTAACTAATGAGTCATCTAAAACGAAATGATTTTTGATTGTTTTCTTGGAAAAGCTCTTGGATAAAACTTGAGACTTGTGACACCAGTTATCGACTGCTAGACATGAAAGCATTTATGTGCAAGGTAAGGTAAGAGAGATTCATCAATCAAACTATGGCCCCGGGCATCAGACCGTTCTTAGATTTTTGTTGGGGGGTCCCTTAGCAGCGGAGGCCCAATGCGGCCGCCTAATTTGGCCTAACCCGTTAGAACAGTCCTGCCAGAAGTAAACATTCCCACCTTGTGTTTATATATATATATATATATATATATATATATATATATATATATATAATCAAATTCCTTGTGATATATATAAAAGTAATCTCCATTATATAAATTAATTATCAAAAGGGGAATCCATAGCAGTGACGTAGCGAGTATAACTCGCGCCCGGGTCTAGGTAGCCTTTTAGAGCCGCCCCCCCCCATTCGAAAACCATATAATATTATATGTAAAATATACCATTTGGCGCCCCTTTGTGAGTGTAGCGCCCGGGGTATGATGCTACTCCCCCCCCGCTACGCCACTGATCCATAGTTTTAAAAGTGTTTGAGGTGCGACAGACTATAGATCATGGCTGGGCAAACTCTGTTAATGCCGCGCCACAGATGCCGTTAAATTTGACAGAAGTGCTGGGCGAAGAGCAGATGAGTGGAATCCTTGTATGAGAGACGTAATGGGAAGAGGGAGGAGGGCTGAATTCTTGATGTCTGTTTTTACGGGTCCTTATAATGATAATACTTGTAGAAGGTGTAATAATTCAGACAAATCAAATTATGAAGTTAGCCCTAGTGAAGTAACATCAACAATCATTTAATACTTGAACATAAACTGACATAAAGGTGAATTCAGGAGGAGTACAATAGCAAACTGTAAACATTCATCCATCTACATCGATGCCCAAAGCTAGACTCTACTAGAACATACATCCGCATCCTATGATGCACAGAGCTCGACTGCTTATCAAACAAACCATGTGCTCCCAACTGTCGGTTTAATATACGTCATTTGGTACGTCATTTGTACCAAATGACGTATACATTAAAATCTACAATAAACCACAACACAATATGGCGGAATGACGCCATAGCTACTGCGGTGGGCGGAGCCTAGCGAATTGCGTCATCAAGCTTAGACTATATTATTTCTCCACATCTGTAAACAGGGGAAAGGGATAAAAGTCCGAGTCAATTCAAACAACTAAAAAAAAAAGTCGAGTTCCCTTAGCCCACTCGGGCCCTCGCGTCAGGTGAAGTGTGTGACTTCATCTGGTTCTATAACCTCGGCATGGAAAGTGGTTGCGTCATTAGCACAACGCCCAGGCGCCTTTACTTTACTCCACAACTTAAAGTCACGTAACCCACTTCAATCCGGCTGGGACTTGTGGGACGACTTTGAAAATAAACTTCACCTGGAAAAAAAAAATTCCCCCATGGTTCTCACCGAAGATCGAACCCAGGACTCTCAGGTCGACAGTTGAGTATCTACACCACTTGGCCATCCGTACCATTTGAACAACTAAACTGGGCGTATTTAAACCCACAGGCTGTGGTAGTTTGCCCACCTGTGAACTAGACCAGTGGTTCCCCCCCCCCCCAACCTTTTCCTCGCCACGGACCAGTCAGCGTTTGATAATTTCACCGCGGCCCGCTGGAAAGTGGGGCGGGGGGTGGGTTTGGCGTTGATTATTTCTCGTCTATGGAAAGTAGCGAGCTTAACTCGCGCCCGGGCACAATACCTTTTTGGCGCCCCCTCCCCCCCCCATTCGAAATCCATATAATATTATATATGAAAAATATACCATTTGGCGCACGTTAGGGAGTAGCCCCTGGGTCATGATGCCCCCCCACCCCAAACTACGCCACTGAATGTCGCCATATTTGATTTTTGCTATAAATAAGATGGTAATCCGTGTTTCTTTTTTTCCAGAGATTGTGGGAGCTGTGCATTGACCAGCAGAAGAACATCACCGCTGACCAGCTGCTGGTGCTGCTCAGGTCAGGCGGACTTAGTGACCAGCAACAGACCGACGTCCTGGAGAAGTTCGGGCACAAGCCAGTCGTTGACTACCTCACCTTCTTAAGTTACATACCCTTGTTTGTCACGATTCACATGGCGGTGGTGGACAGTCCGCTGTCGGGTCCCGGGGGCAAGTGACCACCGCGGCCCCCCTGGACTTCACAAACTTTATCTGTAGTGGGGGCCCTAGGCAAAGAAACATTTCATGACGCAATGGAAAAATAAATATTAAGGCCGACGTTATGAAATAATGGGGCCCCTTAATAAAGTTTGAAATAGGGGCCCCTCTAAGTGCTCAGATAGCCCTTCCTCTTGTAACTAGTGAAGGAGGGGAGGGGTAATTCTGACGGGGGTGGGGTGGGGTTGTTATCATTGGGAAGCCTTCTAGTTTACTAATCAATATGAACGGGTCTGGATAAATATTTTATTCTTTCACGGACATAACAGGAGGAACGGGTGATTATGTGATGAACAAATCTTGTTTGAACATTTTATACGTAGCATTGTTATCGGCGTTGCTCAAGAAGTCAATGTGCTGTAACAAAGGCTTTGTAGAATGTTTATATGAATCAACAAAACAGCTATTTTTACAGTTGTATAAAAACATGAAGTACACAGACGCAAGCGTTTTGAAATAAACGAAATAAATAAAACAAAATATATTTTCAGACTATTTGTAAATAGATGTATGGAATTCGGCTATAAGTGTACACGTATGCTGAAATAATTCATTGTCCATGGCTGCCACTAGTTAATCCAGAGCCCCTGACAATATCCACCAATAGGGGTCCCTCTACATTGACCTTTTACTGGGCCATTATATAGTGGATTCTAAGGGCAGTGGGGGCCTTGATATGTGTTTGAGGCTCTACCTACTAGCGGTTTGAACATATTTTTTTTCGTAAATCCAATAATATGGATTGGTCCGTCACTGACCCTCACACTCATCTGTCATACTTACTTGATCCGTCACTGACCCTCACACTCATCTGTCATACTGACTTGATCCGTCACTGACCCTCACACTCATCTGTCATACTGACTTGATCCGTCACTGACAATCACACTCATCCGTCATACTTACTTGATCCGTCACGGACCCTCACACTCATCTGTCATACTTACTTGGTCCGTCACTGACCTTCACACTCATCTGTCATACTTACTTGGTCCGTCACTGACCCACTCACTCATCTGTCATACTGACTTGATCCGTCACTGACCCTCACACTCATCTGTCATACTGACTTGATCCGTCACGGACCCTCACACTCATCTGTCATACTTACTTGATCCGTCACGGACCCTCACACTCATCTGTCATACTTACTTGATCCGTCACGGACCCTCACACTCATCCGTCATACTGACTTGATCCGTCATGGACCCTCACACTCATCCGTCATACTTACTTGATCCATCATGGACCCTCACACTCATGTCATACTTACTTGATCCGTCACTGACCCTCACACTCATGTCATACTTACTTGGTCCGTCACTGACCCTCACACTCATGTCATACTTACTTGGTCCGTCACGGACCCTCACACTCATGTCATACTTACTTGATCCGTCACGGACCCTCACACTCATCTGTCATACTTACTTGATCCGTCACGGACCCTCACACTCATCTGTCATACTTACTTGATCCGTCACTGACCCTCACACTCATGTCATACTTACTTGATCCGTCACGGACCCTCACACTCATCTGTCATACTTACTTATGGAATCTGTATATCACTTCTAGAACTAATTCGAATTCTAGTTCCGACGCTGGTTCTCCTAAAAACTAGATTTTCCAAAAAAAATTTTAACTGCCGATTAAGCCTTTCATTTCGAACTGATCCATTTCCAGAAAATCATTCTAAACTCAAACTGTTGTTTTGAATCTCCATGGGACATTCTGGGAAGACGCACCCTCAGGCGTAGCGTGCGGGGGGGGAGAGGGGCCCGGTCCCCCCTGCGTTTTATCTGGCCCCTCTGCTTGTTTGCTCTACTTAGTGAAATGTATTACCTGCTACCCTCCCCCCCCCCGCTATTGCCTGGCCCCTGCTGTAGAATTCCTGGCCCCTGCTGTAGAATGCCTGGCCCTCTGCTGTAGAATGCCTGGCCCCCTGCTGTAGAATTCCTGCCCCCCTGCTGTAGAATGCCTGGCCCCTGCTGTAGAATGCCTAGCCCCTGCTGTAGAATTCCTGCCCCCCTGCTGTAGAATGCATGGCCCCTGTTGTAGAATGCCTGGCCCCTGCTGTAGAATTTTCACGCTACGGGCTGCGCACCCGTCACTTAGCAACGAACAGCAAATGAGCTAACAGCATTTTTATACATCGGTTCTCAACCTTTTTTTGTTTGCGACGGTTCTGCCAGGGGGTTCGAAAGTGTGTCATCTGGTACCCCTCAAAAGTAAGTTCGCGATTAAGTGTACTTATTTTCATAACGGAATCTGCTGACCTTTCAAACGCGATACTTGGGCCACGTGGTTTTGGGGAAGTGTCACTCATCAAACAGGCGAACTTTCTCAAACTCTCTTTCAAACGAAAAGTATACTTCACTGCGTACCTTTAGAAAAAGAGAGACTTAATCAAATTGTTTAAAATTGAGCACGGTGCCCCCCTTAAGAACTCGGGGACCCTTGGTGCTCCCCTCGTTAAAGCCGCCTCTGGTTGGGACACATACATGTATTGCTAACGGAGTCTCAATACTGTCTCAGGGGCGGCCTTACAAGAGGTTGACGAGAGCGAAATTTAGCCCAAAAAAGTAATTAAAAAAAAAACGGATGACTCGATGGAAGAAGTAGCACAAAAGTCGTTTATTTCATATCTTTACACACTTAAGACAAATGATACGTACATTAAATATTCAATATTTGTTATATAGCACCTTATAGTCCCATACCTATGTTTGTAAATTGGATCTGTACATTTTAAAGTTACTTTTTTTTAAAATTTAAATTAAGTTTTAATTCACTGTGTTATGTTGTTAACTATTTCACCTTGCGTCCTCTGGATTAATTTTTTTTTTAAATGTGTTATTCCATCTCGATTAATAGGAAATAAAAATGTTTAAAAAAATTAGAATCAGTATATGGAGTAACATTTTTTCGCTAGTTTTTTTTTACAATAACATAACATAATTATATTACTTTTTTTCAATCTATTTCTGGATAGGAAAGGAGGTAGCAGTCTTGTTTAATTTTTTTTTTCATAGTGGCTTCCCCTTCTATGTCTAAAGACAAGCATCATTTCAAGCATGTATTTTCCGTTTGGAATTGTTTGGAAGAGTCCTTAGGCGCTACCTTTAAACTGTTTCACGATCTGCAATCTGTGGTGCATTCTTATCGATTGCACAATCGGTAGGTAATGGCATATTAAAAAAAAATATTGCATGTTGCAATGTTTGATTAATTTAAAAATTTGAATTTCATAGTTTGTAACACTAACAGTAGCAAATCTAGTTGGGTGTCGCTAACAATTATTTAACTGTCTTAACAGTTAACTGTCTTTACATTTACTATTTTTCAGTTATAATTTTAGTTGCAACTAATTACTAATAAAAAAAAAAGTTACAACTAAAGTTCTAAACTAAAAATGGTTAAACTTTCAAAACGTTTTAGCAGTGGGCGAGGATACGATAATTACATTTTTGTACAAATTTACAACAATTTTAATCAATGGAATATCCATAATTAATTGGGTACTTGTTATCAGTCCAAGCGCAAATTCCTGCTTGAGCATATTTTTGGAGTACTTACACCTTGTTGGGTACTTTGTACTCAGTCTTACTTTCAATTAAAAAAACTCTAAGTAGTCGCATTGAAACCTTGGGTACTAAAACTATTAATACTTTTTTAGTACTTGGTCAGTACTTGAACATTCCTGGGGTAGACCTTTAAATATTTATTTAATGGTGCCCTATTTTTGTGCTGAAAAGTACTAAGTGTAGGTACTTCAGTATAGGACCTTGGCAGAGATTAAAAAATTTTTTTTAACATTTAAAAAAAAACTAAAATTGTGGTTTCTGATTGTTGCAGAAATAGAGAAAAAAATTGATAGTCAACTGATTTTTTTAATAATGTTTTCAAAATCCTAATATTAATAGCAAGTAAGAGAGTAAGAATACATTCAAAAGATAGTTCACTTAAAATAAAAAAAAATTCCTGTTTAAGTCATATTCATATTTAATTTAACTTTAAGATGATGTTGTATTTTTTTCATTTAACACCCAAATTCAAAGTAAATTTGATCATCCTTGAACTAAACATTTCTTATGATAGTTTGACCATCGAGGGATTCTCAGCCAGGATACTGTCCATTGTTTTAGATTTCTTTGAAACTTTTTATCAATTAGTATCCTCATTATGCTTTAAAGTTTAAATATTTATACTTGTTTAAAAAAAACGTTTTAGTTTATATAATGATAAAATCAATTAAAATCTTTAAAGAAAATTTTGTGACCTATTCCCCATTTAACTACTTTATATATTGTCTTACAATACTATTTTTTTAAGGGGATAGATGCTCTTTAGGCCGCATTGGCCCTTTATGTTTTGTCACTACGATTAAGGTGTAAAATGGGTCCTTGAAAATGACAGATATTAATACAAGATATATTGGAATAAACGTTACCAGAGGGCGTGTCAAAAATTCATCAAACCAATTATATGTTAAGGGGATAGATGCTCATTAAGCCCAATGGGCCCCTTATTTTATATCATCCTAACACATAATTGGTTTAATTAAAATTTTGTCTTGGCATCTGGAGGATGAGCATCAGTGTTTCTCATGGTATCTTTTTTTTCAATGTAACCTATATCAATTTCCGAGCTGTATTTAACACCTTAAATGTAGCCTACAATATTGTCCAATAGTTACTCTTTAGTGTGCCAGGTTTCAACGTACATTTACCATGTAGTCCAAATTTAAGAAAATTGTGTCTCTGTTGGATTAAATTTTCTCTTTTAAATAATCATCTTTTTCAGCAACGTTATTCCCCCATTAATCTTGAATTTATATTCATTAAACAGAATATACTATGTACATTGTAGGATAGAGTAGTGGGACTAGAGTCAAGATAACTAAGATTAAGCAGTTTTCTTATAGCAATCTTAATCTTCTAATTATCCAGCTATTTCAGATACATCATAATTCATATCCCATTGCCATTTTGGCATTAAAAGATTTGTTTATATTAGGGCTGTACCGAAATCCAGTTCTTGTTAGGCCGGATTCCTGCAGTTTTAATAAATCCGGTTCCGATTAAAGCTTGTTGGATTTAAGCCGGATTTATTTGTTATTTAAAATTTTGGTGTAAGAAAATTTTTTGGCTCAACATAACTATGAAATATTTAGCGCTATACAATTAAATTAAAACAATAACTTCCTTTCTTTCTTTCCTGCTTTTTTAAAATACTATAACGCTGATCACTTTTAGTTTTATACGTAAGTACAAATATATTAAAAAGGAAGATTTGAATCGTATTTAGTCTAGTAAATTTGATTAATTTATGATTGAGGAAGAGTTTGCATTTAATTTGGTAAAATCTGGATCCTGTTCCGATTCCGGCAGGATTCAATTATTAAATCCGATTCCAGTTCCTGCAGGATTTAAAAATTACATTCCGGTACAGCCCTAGTTTATATTAATGAAATCAAATTATTTACCCCAGATTCATGCTGATAAACTGTTCAGTGCCCATTTTGTTGTTGTCTGTTTTGACTCTCAGATGTTATTCTGACTGAAGTTTAATGATTTTTTAATCAAATTTGCACTCTATTGTTATGGCTTTGGTTATCAATTGAAAGTGTGCATCATCATTTATGCTTACAAGACTTTTTTTTTCACAGCTTTGAGTTAAATATTTTTTTTAAAACTTCATAATACGACAGGATTTTCAGCATTGGTTGCAATTATTTTTCAATTATCAGAATCAAATGGTTCTTGGCAAACTCTTCTTGATTCAAATGAAAATGGATGTTGATGATTTCATGGAAAATAATTAAGCTAATTGCTTGCATTCACCCCTCTACCAATTATTAATTTACTATATAAATAAAGAAATAAATATGTGCAACTAATTTTAATTTTTCTATTTTCTTTTCAGTCTGTTCATAGAAATTGTTTGTGCAGTTTTCATACATGCTTGGAGATCCATTTCATAAAGATCACATGACTTTATCATGAGGTATTGATTTTAATCCTTGTTGGTTGAGCTATAGTTAATGTATGTTATCGGGGGAGGGAGTGGGTTGAGAAACTAAATATGTGCCACTGTAAATCTGTTGTGGATGGGGTGGAGCTAAGTTTAAGATATTCATTACACTTTTATTTTTGTGCATGACTAGAATTAATTTTTCCTTACAAATTTCAAAATGGTTTTTGGGGGGGGGGGGGATCTTTCAGTATCACACATGTTGTAAAAGTTATTTAACAGTTGTTTTTCTTTTTTTTTTATGGTTCAGAAAAGTTAAAATTAAAATATATTTTTTCTTAATTGTATAAGTTGATTAATTATCAAAATGTATTATTGAATAGTTTGCATTCAAATATTGTCTTAGGTGATTTTGACTATTCAACATAAATATAAATATTGCACATAGATTTCTGGATCTCTGGGGCTTTTGCCTGCTGCATAACTTCTCAGTCATTACAAATTTCTTCCTTTCTTTGAGTCCATCTGTTACTCTTTTCTCCTAGTTTGTTTTATTAAATTAGGCTTTGTCCTCTATTTCCTTTCATTCTTTTAATTTTTCCCCAGCTGAGTGTACTAATTTTCATTGCCATTGGTACATTAGAATCATCTTATACAGCTCAGATTCGTTTCACAATCACTGTCTGTTATTGATCAATGCACTAACCTATACATGAAACTATTCATCAACATTTTTGAGATACATATTTTACATCACAGGAAAATTAGAATGCATTCTACAGTAACCATTTGTAATTGAACATGTTTATCTAGTATATGAAAATAAAAGTCTCAAAGTGTTTAATTTTTTTTTATTTTACAGTGTGGTGCGAACAGACAGCTAACATGTTTGTAATTTGAACACTGTGAGAATTAAGAAGAAATAAGATGTTCGCAGTCAACAAGTTACTTTTGTGATGATGTTCCATTAGTTAAAAAGTAAGTACAATAAACCAGGCTTCTAATGAAACAGCAATCAATTCAATTTCCGACTGGGAGAAGGACATTTTATGTGACTTGTTGGTGTGGTGTCAAAAAGGATTTTGAACATAATTGAGCTTAAGTTATGAAAGAATACTTTACAGCTTCACTGAACTCCTAGTTATTCTCCTCAAAAATATTTTGTAAAAAAAAAAAATAATAAAAAAAATTGCAACATGATGATTTGTGAATTAAAATGTGATGTGTGTAATAAACGTTTTGTCAGAATGATGCATTTGAAGCATCATATTGATGTCCATATTATGCCTGCACTATTGAAATGTTCATCATGTGATAAAGCTTTTGTACATAAAAGAGACTTGGAGAGGCACATAGTTTTTCACACTGCCGAAAAGCCATATAAATGTTTAGACTGTCATAAAAGCTTCTTTAGTAAAGGATCCTTGATCAAACACCTGTTTGTTCACACTGGAGAAAAACCATTTAAATGTTCAGTGTGTCATAGAGGCTTTTTTAACCGTGCAATTTTTACCCAACACCAGTTAGGTCATTTTGAAGAAAAACCATTTAAATGTTCAGGACCTGTATCATGTTATAGAAGCTTTTTTTCTAAAGACAGCTTGGCCAAACATATGCTAGTTCATACCCCTTAACTAGACGGAGATAATACTAGAATTGAAAAACGCAGAAGAAATAGAGTAAACACTGAACATTCTATTATACCTGTGAAGACTAAAAAAAAGAGGAAATTGTTATAGGTGTTACATGTATTTGGAAAAGGCTTTACGTCGGTCAACTACTAAATGTGCCAAGTGTAATAAACATTACTGCTTCAGTACTACGAGAAATTGTTTATTAGATGCTCACCCTCTCAGTTCAAAAGATATTTAGTTCCCTAATATATATTATATACATGTAGTATATATATAATTATTACATTTGTGCTCCAGATGTCTAAAAGGAATTAATAATTCAGTGACTTATTTCATTATTATTTCTATGTATATTTTGTATAACATAAAGTAAAATTGTATTTTGTTGCTTTTTTTTAAAATTCTACCTTATAGTATGTGTTACAAACAAATAATTTTAAGCCTAGCAATACATGCATTTTTTAAAAGATTTTTTTTTCACCTTCCCATTGTATCTGAGAGAGAGAGCGAAACATTTGTAGAAACAAAAGATTAAAGTTTCATTTCAAGCTAAAAATGATTTATTTGTTTTTAAATGCTCAACATATTTAACACGTCCTTATATTTCTGATTGATTTTTTTTACTTATTTGGGATGACCCTAAATTATTCTTACAAACCTTGAAACGAAAGCATGAATTACAAAAAAAGTTAATTACTTTTACATTTCTTTTCAAGTAATTTGTTTCATTTGTGTAATTATCTTAAAGAATAAAAGTCAATTTTTATTGTACTAAATTATTGTCACGATTTTGTTCATACGATTTGTGAGGCAGAGTAAAAGGAATGCGTTATTATGTATTAAGACTGATGAATTGTTTAAACTTTTTCGATAAGTATATAATAATTAATTGGTAATCCTTGTCAATCTAATAATAGTAGTATTTATAATTTTGACATCAAATGAAGCAAAATAATTCAAATTTGGGGAAAGGAAGTTAAGAAGATTAAAGTGAAGTAAGAGTATTAACATAAAAGCAAGATTCAGCTCACCGCAAATTCGATAATATGGTTACGTGTGTTAGGATGAGCCAATCAGCATTTAATCTGCTTAGACATATTTATATCAGATAATTTTGAATGAGTTAAAAGATAATACATGTACATGTAGTTAACTTAATGATTATTTTTCTCTTTCTTCTTCCAAATATTTTTAAAAAAAAAATTAAATACCAGGAGTTAACTTTATATAGTACAGTGGATTCCGCTTAATTGGGACACATCGGGTCCAAGGCTTTTTGTCCCAATTAAGCGGCTGTCCCAATTAAAAATACAAATTTACTATTGGCTTCTTGGTTTGGTTTCTTTGAGATTTGTCCCAAATAAGCGGCTGTCCCAACTAAGCGGTGTCCCAATTAAGCGGAATCCACTGTATTCCCTTTTTAATTACCTCTCTTTACTTTACTAGTGCAATGTACAAAGTATTAAAATGTTATTAAAAAAAATAATATTCTGACCTAAAAGCATTATAAGACTTTCCAGAGTCCAGCAATTACTATAAAAGTGTTGGTATTGTAGATCTCGGCTTGAAATGCAGCTCATGTTCTCTTACATAGTCATCTCTTGTCCCAAATAGTGGTAAAATATTCATTTTACAATTAAAATGTAACATTCTTAACAATCAGCCTATTGTTGCACTTAGCTCAGTAAATTAAGGGAAGAATATACCAAAGGATGAAAATAATCACAAACACTACATTAAGAGGTAAAAAACATGAATCAACAGAACTTCCTATCGTCAGAACTTCATATCATCAGAACATTATATTCCAATGTAATTCTCCTAGTTAAATAAACAGTAGTTCAAATTGATTGCTCAGGAATCGAGTTGGTATTTTTTTAACTTGGTTTACTTGCAGAACCAGTGCAGATTGATTTTATTTATGCGCTTAGAGATTTTACCCACGGAAATTTGGTTTGACCTATAAAATTTCAGTTTGACAGAAGTGTATGGAAAAAATTCCCTTAGCCCAAGCAGGCCATCGGGGCAGATGAAGTGTAGAATTCATCTGTTTCTATAACCTCTGCAGAAGAAGTGTTGAATTCATCTGTTTCTATAACCTCGGCAGAAGAAGTGTAGAATTCATCTGTTTCTATAACCTCTGCATAAGAAGTGTAGAATTCATCTGTTTCTATAACCTCTGCATAAGAAGTGTAGAATTCATCTGTTTCTATAACCTCTGCATAAGAAGTGTAGAATTCATCTGTTTCTATAACCTCGGCATGTGAAGGGATTGTGTGGTTAGCACAGCGGTCGGTGAACTTTTTTAATCATTACCCCAAAATATTTCTTTGTAAGTAGATATTACTTCTTCTTCCTTTGGCTCTACAGCCCATTTAGGGCCCTGGCCTGCCATACTACACTTCTCCACTTTTCCCGATCCATGGTCTTCTTCCTCCACTCTCTCACACCTGTGGCTTTTAGGTCTTTCTCCACTTCCTCCAACCATCTGCTTCTTGGCCTGCCTTTAGGCCTTGATATTACCCCACAGCAAATTAAAAATATATACTTTTTACTCACAAATGTTTCATTTTTACCCCCAAAAATTTCATTTTTACTCCATTTGGGGTAATTTACCCCAGTTCCCCGACCGCTGGGTTAGCACAACCCCCAGCCGCTTTTACTTCCCCTACTTAAAGTCAGGTACCCATTTAAAGCAGGGTGAACATGTGGGACAACTTTGACACAAATTACACCTGGTAAAACTCACTTGGTTCTCACACAGGATCAAACCCAAGATTCTTTGGTCGACAGACAAAGTGTATGAACCCTTCTATAAACAAAACTATTCAACAAATAAGTATTTGAGAATTATTTGCATCAGTTTAAAGTTAGAATGCATTTAACATTGAATTTTTCTTTTTTTTTTTTTAAATATTGTTTTAGTATTGAAAATAAAAACAAATAGCCTTGATGGTTAAAATTTTGGTTTATTTTTCAGGAAGCTGCAAAATATGTAAATATATGTGTCTGTGATTTGAGTGCAGGGTGAGCATTAAAATATCCAAGACGTGATCAGTCTTCAAGTAACTTTAGTGAAGATATCTTTTACTAGATTTTAGAGAAAAGTAAGTACGGTATAACAGAATTATTAGAATACAACAAACAATTTACAATTGAAGGAATTGTTGATGTCTAAAAGGATTTTAAGCATATGAGAGAATTGTGCTAAAGACATGAAAGAATACAGGATACCTTATAGAGGAATTAAAATTGCAACATGATGATTCATAAATTAAGATGTGATTTGTGTAATAAACATTTTTTTACAATGAGACATTTGAAGTATCACATTGATGTTCATCTGGCGCTCACAGAATTTAAATGCTCAACTTGTGATAGAAGCTTTGTGTGGAAAAGAGACTTAGAGAGACACCTAGTAATTCATTCTAGAGAAAAGCCATTTAAATGTACAGGACCCATATGTTTTAAAAGTTTCTATGACAAAGATAGCTTGGCTAGACATATGAGAGTTCATACTCCTGGATTAGTCAAAGAAACAGCACTTGAAGAAAGTAATAGAAATAAAGACACTGTAAACAGTAGAGTAGTTAATGATCATCATGTCGTGCCTGTTATAGTTGACATGAGAAGAAATTGTTTTCAGTGCTATCGTTTAGAAAAAGTTCAGCGTAAGACAAGAACAAAATGTATCAAGTGTAATAAATATTTCTGTTTCACGAGGAGCCGAAATTGTTTATTAGATGGTCACCCTCTTAGCTCAGATATTTAACTATAGTTTATCTAAAGGGTGCATATATTTAACAAAGTTGTGCTTAAAATTTCTAAAAGGAACTAATAATTCCAGTGAAATAGTTTTTTCTTATTTTTTCTATTGGTTTATTGTTTGAATACAAAAAGTTAAATTATGTGTTTTGTACTTTTTTTCTAGTAAAAAAATCTGCCTTGTGGACAGAAAATGTACATTTTGAAAGGAAAGATAGTTTATTTTTTTTGTTTGTGTAGAAAATGTTGTAAAGTAACGACCACATTAATTAGCCTTAATTTTTATTAATTGAAGAAGTTAAAATTTAGTTTCAACACAAGATAATTAATTTAACAAAAATTGTCACTTTTATTAATCCCAACATATTTAATAAGTCCTTATATTTCTGATCAATTTGATATTCTGTTATACAAACTTTTATTTTGTAAGTTTGCAATGGAAAGCGTTTGGGGGGATACAAATTTTTTCTTGAAAATCTTGCAACAAAGAATGAACATGTAATAAAAAATGTTTAAGTGAATCTGTTTCATTTATGTAAAATATGTTAAATAAAAATCAATTTTTGATTGCATACAATTTTTCCCACTTAGATTTTATTTTTCTTACACCTAATAGAGAGAGTGAAATGCATGTGTTTTTTTTTAAAGGCTTATGTTTTAAAATTACTGAGTAGTGTGAAAATTTTACTCCCAAGATAATTGCATAATAAGCGAAATTTCTCTAAAATAGTAGGGGGGGTGGGGGCTTGTCACAAAAGGGCTTAAACATCTTTGTAAAAGGGAAATAACTACAATTTGTTTTTATCTACTATTAGGAATTTTAACACCAAATCAAGCTAAATAACTCTTGATCAGGCTAAATGAAGTAGAAAAGACTGGATTGAAGTGACACTAGTAACATAAAAACAAAATATTAATATTGTAACCAGCTGATCCATCTGCTTTTAGTCTCCCTTGATGTTTTATGCAGATCTAATGACTAAATGACTTGAGGAATAGTTCCCCTCATGCTTCCAATTTTCACTCAAATAATTTTATATTTTAACACATATACACACATTTTTTACAGATATCTCCCAGTCTGGTCATAAAAACATCCAACCATTTCAATAGTGAATCATAAAAGTTTGGGAAACTCCTCGTACAGAAATTTTCTTGAGTGATATCACATGACTTTGAGATATTTATATTAAACTCCAGTTCGTTGAGCTAAATATTGGTTTAAGTTTTGAGGGGAAAAAACTAGCTTCTATAAATAAATAAATTATTACTGATCTGTTGAGGGGGAAATTTTAAGAAAAAATTTTTTAGATATTCCCCACAATTTTGTTTTACATGTTTCAAGTTTTTTTCTTCAATAATTTAAAGTGGGTTTGGAAGAGTATTACTTGTGTGGAGTTTTTTTTTATATCGTGGGGTTCTCTTTACTCATTAATGATTTCATGAAAATATTTCTCTTTACTCAACACAAATTAACACTGTACACCAATATTTATAAATATGATATATAAATCCCAGTTTGTTTTGAGAAATTACCGTTTCCGGTTAAATAACACCACTTACTTTTACTGTCAATAACACTTGACAAAAACTCTCTAAAATAGTCATGCTGTCTCTGGCCACTAATAACTGTTAAACTTGGCTGTCTCAAACATTCACCCCAACACCTTTTTATGTGCATCAGTGTCTTATGAATAGTCACAAGGTCCACTGTCCAGTCATTTCATTGAGCTGGTCAACCCACATACACAAAAACACAAATTTTTTTTGCAAGGTAACTATACAAAAATGATCTGTGCATATCTTTCTCTTCTATGGTATATAACACGTGTATGGATTTTGCAGGCAGCATAGTTTTTCCATTCTATAGCCATTTTCTTTCACTCTCCCTTTAACTGTTTCTCTGGTTCCCCTTTTGTCTTCTCTCATTCAGCATTCTTCTGTTACCTTTCTTTCTTTTCTTTCTGTGTGCCCAGTCCACCGTAGTCTTCTCATGGAATCATCCCACAGCTCAGAATTCTTTGTTACTCACCCTCTTATAGATATATGCAATAACCTAGAGTACTAAACTTGTATCTACAAATATTTCACAGCGTTAAAAAATGAGAATGTGTATAGTTTTCATTGAATAGCTCTATTTGAAAGAATTTTCTAGTAATAAAAATGAAAAATAAAGTCTTAAGTTTAATTTTATTTGATTCCACAGGAGGTTGCAATAGACTGAACAGTTATGCTTGTAACGCAGCGAGCATCAATATGAAATTAAGATTTATAGCATTTTATGTGCCTTACTGATTTAAAAAAAAAACTTTAAAAAATAAGACATAATTGTGCTTCAGATGTGAAAGAAAAGTACAACTTAGCTGTCTAATTAGTCACCAAAAAAATTTTTCGCTCAATAAAAAAAGATTTAAAATTGCAACATGATTTCTCCTAAATTAAAATGTGATTTGTGCAATAAACATTTTATCAGAATGCCACATTTGAAGTATCACATTGATGTCCATTTAGGGCTCAAAGAGCTTAAATGCTCAACGTGTAATAAAAGTATTGTGAAGAAAAGAGACTTGGAGAGGCACATAGTTTTTCACACTGGAGAAAAACCATATAAATGTTTAGTCTGTCATAAAAGCTTTTTTAGTAAAGGAAACTTGATCAAACACCAGGTAATTCATTCTGGGGAAAAGCCATTTAAATGTTCAGGACCCATATGTTTTAAAAGTTTCTATGACAAAGATAGCTTGGCTAGACATATGAAAGTTCATACTCCTGGATTAGTCAAAGAAACAGCACATGAAGAAAGTAATAGAAAGAAGGACAGTGTAAGCCGTATAGTAGTTAATGATCATCATGTTGTGCCTGTTCCAACTAAAGTGAGAAGAAATTGTTTTAGATGTTATCGTTTAAAAAAAGTTCAGCGTGGTGTAATTAATAAATGCGCCACATGTGGAAAGCATTTCTGCTTCACTACTATCAAAATTGTCTATTAGAAGATCACCTCTTCCCCCACCCCCTTAGCTCATAAGAGCTAAGATATTGAATTACTTTTATTGTTTGAATCTTGATTTAGTCATGAAGCCTAATTAAATATTGTGTATTCTTTGTATTATGTACCTTGTAAAAGATGTATCTTTTCATAAAGAATTACATAAGAATTCACCACTTTTTATTTTCTAAGTGGATATGTTTTCATTTTTGTAAATATTGTGTGAAATGTATTGTAAAAATAAGTCACACCAAATCACATGTTATTAAGATTTTTTTCTTCATTGGTAAGAGCACACAAAAATATAAGTTAAGGTTTAAATCCTAGAAAAAGAAAATCAGCAAATCACACTAATGTAAATGATGGATATATTTACAACAACCATTTAATTATGATGAATTTGATATATTATTAGCATACTTTATTTTTTAAATTCTAAATGGAATAAAGAAAAACCTAGGGTTGACCCTGATTTTCCTAAAAAATAAAATTTCAAAACATGTTACATTGGCTTTATTATTTGCAATTGTATTTGTTTATATTTTGTGTATTATGTGTGGTAAAATAAAAATAAAATTCACTTGTACTAAATTTTTTTTCGTCCTACCTTCTGTGAGTGCGTGAAGGATTTTTGTTTTTTTTTTACCAAAAAATGAAAGTTTAATTCCAAATGATAAAAAATTAAATGATCTCTTGTATAAATAATTAACATATTTATGACACCCATTAATTTCTGATTAATTTGATATAAAATCATTATATCATTTGGTTCTAGAATACACTATGAAAATTTCAGGTGACCCTTATTTTGGGTAAATTACTTTGAATAATTAAATAAATCTCTTAGATGTATAGGGTCACATAATACTAGAGAAAAAATTTTTTTAATGATTATTTTCTTCCAAAATCAAACCTGATAGCCCACATGATAAGTCATACTGAAGTCAATGTTCAGTAAGAGTATTTCATAAATGCTTTTCTTCAGAGTGAGGTCTCACTAATCTTCAACTAGTTCATGCTGGAGAAGGGTTAGAATATCATAAGCACTTTGCTTGAAAGGACTCCTAAAAATTCTCAGTAAAGCGTTCATCCTGATGTAAAATTAAAAAAAAGATACAGTATATTCTATGTCATTTGACTTTTATGCTAATGACTGACTTGAAGAAGCACCTTTTATCAAATATTTCAGTGCTGCCTGTATCTTGTAAAAGATTGTTCAACATCAAATTTGCATGCTTGCTAGCACATTGTTTATTTCAATGCTAATTTTTTCAAACAATCTTGTGTTATTTTTAAATCACAGCTTAAAACAAAAGACTGCATTTTTATGATTTGACTGAACAAGTCAATTACAATTCACAGTCTCACCATTTGTTAGTTTGCAAGAGAAAAAAAAAATAGGAGAAAGTTATGCCTTAGTAAAAAATCAATCAAGGAAATTCATTCACTCTAGATTGATGAAGGCTAAAATCTTTCCAATGAAATTTTCCACTTAGGCTTAACTTGAGCGCCGGTGATATTTGTCTCAAAAAGTATTTTGCTAATACTTATATTTTTATAATGGTTTTTAAATTGTCATTTTTATTTGTTTGCTAAGCTATACATTTCTTTTTTCATTTAAAAGAGAAAGTAAAGTTCCCTTAGCCCTATAGGGCCATCGGGGCAGATGAAGTGTAGAATTCATCTGTTTCTATAACCTCGGCATATAAAGGGATTATGTGGTTAGCACAACGCCCAGCCGCCTTTACTTCCCCAACTTAAAGTCGGGTACCCATTTAAAGCTGGGTGGACTTGTGGGATGAGTTTGCACCAAATTTCAACTGGAAAAATTCCATGTGCCTCACCGAGGATCGAACCCAGGACTCTCAGGTCGACAGTCGAGTATCTTAAAAGAGAAACATAGGTGTTAAATGTCAATTTCTGTTGCTACTCAAAAGAAATAACTATATACAGTGCCACCGGGGGGAGGGGGGGCAAATGGCCAGGGGCCCGGACTGAGCTGGCCAATCAACTTTTGAAAATATTATTATCAGCACGGGGACCCGGGACAGTCCTGCCCAGGGGCCCGAAATTTCTTTCGGTGGGCCTGACTATATATGGTCACTTTAAATGGCTTAGGTTATGGAACCAATGGTCACTTTAAATGGCTTAGGTTATGGAGCCACCAATTATAGGTCTGTAAGGGCTTTGGCAATTAAGGAAGATCCCATACACCACTAAAAGTGGTACATATATTCATTTAAATGTGTTTACAAGAGACTGATAAGAACGCCTCTGAATGTTCTGAAGCTAGCTCAATGGCTTACCGTAATTATTATATATATATGCCAGTGCATGCATTTCTCTATTTTGAAATCAGAAGAGCTTGTTCCACAAGAAAAACCAAACAACTGAAGAATTTGAAAGACAGATACGACGTACGTTGTTGTTCGTGGGGGAATAGCAGGAGTTACTTGTGCCGAAACGGTAATGGCTGTGTTGTTAACGAGATAAATTGCTCAATCCTAAGTCTCTGTTGTAAGAAAGGTAATCAGTCTCGGTCCCATACTAGTCTAGTATTAGAATGATTGGCCATCAGTCACCATAGTGTCCATAACTGACATGTGCACATGTAGTATGATGTTTATATTTGTTTTTTTTTTTGTCCACATGTTTACTTTAGGCTGCGGCTATTCGGACCCGGGTCCCAATAGAGGCTGCCGCTATTCGGACCCGGGTCCCAATAAAGTCCGATTGTTATTCGGACCCGTGGCTTATATGCACTTAGCTATACTATATTATATTTAGCATATAAACTTTATTGTTTTTATTTTATAATAATTGTTGGTATTGTATTATTTAATTGTTAGGTTAAAAACACAAAACACTCTTTAAAAATTAGTAACCAAATTGATAACAAGATTAATTTCCGTGAGATTTCCATTTTACGACATTGTTTTGTCACGAAAATTTTTGACCAGGTTTCTTGAAAACATTTTGGGAATTCATTATGTGCATATTTTTTTATTTTGATTTATTTTCTGTAGTACAATAATGAACAAAATATTTATTATTTTCATTAAAAACTTAGCTTGTGAAAAATGAGTTTCCATAGTATATATGACCAACATCGTAATAGTATGATATACTTGTTGTCATTTATTGATGTATTAAAAAGAAACTTCCATAACCATTCTTACAAATAAATTAATAAAATAAATAAATCAAATAATACACATGAGATATAAATCAATACAGATTGTTAAAACTTTTTGTCTTTATGTAAAAAAAAATTTTTTTTTTAGATTATGTTGAGATACAGCGGCTTTTTTTTCAAATTTGGCAATTAATTAAATTTTGTTCGCTGCCCCCCCATGAGTAAAATTATTCTAATTAATAATAGTATAATGATTTCATCTACTTCTCTTTAAGTACAACAGAATATTTTTTAGTCTCAATGTCAATAATGAATGTATTTAAAATGTTAAAGTTGTCTTTGTTATTAAATGGTATCTGTAGAGATATTACCAATGTATTTATCTGGATTTAAAAAAAAAAAGAATGATCTGTTATTTTTTAATACAAAACAGAGCTTATAAAGGATTGTTAAGTTTTACGCATCAATGCAAATCTCATTTTATGCTCTTTATAATGGTGTATGTTTATGAAGGTTACATAAATCTTACACTTTTGTCACATCTTTACTATTAAACTGAAAGTTTATGTGCGAGTTGTCACAAGAACTCCGAAATGGCCAACAGTAGGGATTTGAAATTCACAGGGGCCATTGTGTGGGTGACAAAAAGTATATTTATTTTCTAGTTCATGAACTCTTTGGGTATAATGATACTTCCCCTTTATTTCGGGTACTATCTTACAAAGCGAAGCTGTAAAATTGATAGCACCTTATAAAATGTTAAATAAAAATTTTTGTTCCAATTCAGCAAGTTAACAGTTATGATGAAAATAAATTCAAAAACTTTGTTCATTAGTTGCAGTAAAAACTTTATTCAATTAAAATAAATATTCTAAGTACATAATTTCAGGATATATAATAACCCTTTGCTATGTCAGATGACCTTTTAGTAAATAAGACATTGTTTTCTTTGCAAAAGATGACAATGGCGCGTACGTATCAAACACGTTGGGTCATCGGGATCAAGATACTAATGAAGAAGTGGCATGGTTTTTCGATTACTAAGACTGTAGGTTTTTTTAGGTTTTTCGATTACTAAGAATCTATAAATAGATTTTCGGGTCCGAATAGCGATCGAACTTTATTGGGACCCGGGTCCGAATAGCCACTTCGTTTACTTTATTAAACCTTATCTATAGATTTATCTGATCTGTTTCAGCTTTCTTTACTGGCAGAGAATACAAAAGTGTGTCTCCTTTGTTCATACTGGAGAAAAACCATTTAAATGTTCAGTATGTCATAAAGGCTTTTTTAGCAATGTTATTTTGACCCTATACCGGTTAGTTCATTCTGAAGAAAAACCATTAAATGTTGGGATATGACACCCTACTCTGCTGGCTTCCAACTTGACAATATAAAAAAAAATAAACTCATAAAATTACAAATTAATTTTATTTGAAACTAAATTTAATTTTAATTTTAAAAGTTACCCTCTTCCCTCCCAATTTTGTAATAATGGTCCATCTGTTGATTTATTCTTTCCTTTACAACTGTTTCTGTTCCCACAAACATACAGTTTAAGTAAATCACAATTGCATGAAGAAAATCTTACAATTTAGATTTTTATTTCTCTCTACCCTCCGTTTTTTTTTTTTACTGTTGTTTCTGTCTGTCCGTCACCCACTCATACACTAATGACAACCAGGTTTGCATTAATAGCTCAACATTTATATTTAGACACATTAATTCAGTTCTTCTTAAGTAAAACATTGATAATTTAGTTGTTCTGAGTAATCAAAAGACTATGGGAAATAGTTCTTCAACTTTTTTTTTTACCATATCGACATTGTATACTAATCGGCTAGCTGTCTTTATAAAACTTATGTCCTGTACCCATTTGCAACTGTTAAAAATTTGATCCAGCACTGTTGCAATTTAAACCAGAAATGTCTAGTGAAAGCTGTGTGATGACTACTATTCCACCACACCATCCCACTAGTGCAATGTACAAAGTACCAAAATGTTATTAAAAAAAAAATTTTCTGACCTAAAAGGATTATAAGACTTTCCAGAGTCCAGCAATTACTATAAAAGTGTTGGTGTTGTAAATCTTGACTTGAAATGCAGCTTATGTTCTCTTAATTAGTCATCTCTTGTCCAAAATAATGGTAAAATGTATATTGTACAATAAAAATATAACATTCTTAACAATCAGCCTATTGTTGCACTTAGTACGGTAAATTAAGGGAAGAATATACCAAAGGATAAAAATTATCACAATCACAACAACATTAAGAGGTTAAAAAAAAATGAATCAACAGAACTTCCTACCGTCAGAACTTCATATCATCAGAACTTAATATTCCAATGTAATTCTCCTCGGAAAATAGTTAAATAAACTAGTTCAAATTGTTTGCTCAGGAATCACATGAGTTGGTATTTTTTTAACTTGGTTTATTTGCAGAAAAATGAACTATCTTTGAACCAGTGCAGATTGATTTTATTTATGTGCTTATATAGAGTTAAGACCCATGGAAATTTAATTTGACCGGTGGAAACTTATTGAAGTTACTATGGTCTGTTTCTATGACCTCGGCATATGAAGGCATTTTGTGGTTAGCACAACGCCCAGTCGCCTTTACTTCCCCAACTTAAGTCAGGTACACATTTAAAGCTGGGTGGACTTGTGGGACAACTTTGACATAAATTACACCTGGAAAAATTCCCATGGTTCTCACTGAGGTTCAAACCCAAGACTCTTTGGTCGACAGGCAAAGTGTATGAACCCTTCTATAAACAAATAAGAGCCTTATTTAAGAATTATTTGCATCAGTTTAAAGTTAGAATGCATTTAACATTGAATTTTTCTTTTCATTTTTTTTTAAAATATTGTTTTGGTATTGAAAATAAAAACAACTAGCCTTGATGGTTTAAATTTTTGTTTATTTTTCAGGAAGCTGCAACATATGTGAATTGAATGCAGGCTGAGCATTTACATATCAAAGACGTGATCAGTCTTCAAGTAACTTTAGTGAAGAAATCTTTTACTGATTCTTAGAGAAAAGTAAGTACGGTATAACAGAATTATTAGAAAACAACAATCCATTTACAATTGAAAGACTGACATTTTGTCTGACATGTTGATGTCTAAAATGATTTTAAACATACAACAGAATTGTGCTAGAGATATGAAAGAATACAGGACCACGTAACAGAAATTAAATTTGCAACATGATGATTCATGAATTAAAATGTGATTTGTGTAATAAACATTTTGTCAGAATGAGATATCTGCAGTATCACATTGATGTCCATCTAGGGCTCACAGAATTTAAATGCTCAACTTGTGATAAAAGCTTTGTGTGGAAAAGAGACTTAGAGAGACACCTAGTAATTCATTCTAGAGAAAAGCCATTTAAATGTACAGGACCCATATGTTTTAAAAGTTTCTATGACAAAGATAGCTTGGCTAGACATATGAGAGTTCATACTCCTGGATTAGTCAAAGAAACAGCACTTAAAGAAAGTAATAGAAATAAAGACACTGTAAACAGTAGAGTAGTTAATGATCATCATGTCGTGCCTGATATAGTTGACAAGAGAAGAAATTGTTTTCGGTGCTATCGTTTAGAAAAAGTTCAGCGTCAGACAAGGACAAAATGTATCAAGTGTAATAAACACTTCTGTTTCATGAGGGGCAGGAATTGTTTACTAGCTGATCACCCTCTTAGCTCAGATATTTAACTGTAGTTTGTCTAAAGGGTGTATATATATATTTAACAAACTTGTGCTTAAAATTTCTAAAAGGAACTAATAATTCCAGTGATGCGGTTTTTCATATTTTTTTCTTTGGTATTTTTTGTGTATATAAAAAAAAGTAAAATTATGTGCTTTGTACTTTTTTTTCTATTAAAATATCTGCCTTGTGAACGCATAACTTAAATTTTGTAGGTGGATAGTTTTTTGTTTGTGTAGAAAATATTATAAAGTAAAGTCCACGTTAATTAGCACTAAATTTTAGTGATCAAAAAAGTTAAAACTTAGTTTCAATGCAAGATATTAATTTAACAAAAATTATCACTTTTATCAATCTCCAACATATTTAGTAAGTCCTTAAATTTCTGGTTAATCTGATATATTTTATACAAACGTCTGATTTGTAAGTTTGTTATGGAAAAAAAATGTTTTGGGTGATACAAATTTTTCTAGAAAAACTTGCAACAAAGAATGAACATGTAATAAATTTTTGTAAGTAATCTGTTTCATTAATGTAAAATATTTTAAATGAAAATCAATGTATGATTGAATAAAATTTTTCCACTTGCATTTTATTTTTCTAACATCTGTTAAAGAGAAATGTATGTGGTTTTTTTAAAGGCTTATGTTTTAAAATTACTGAGTAGTGTGAAAATCCCACTCCTAAGAGCGAAATTTCTCTAAAATAGTAGGGGGGCCTGTTACAAAAAGGGCGTAAACATCTTTGTAAAAGAGAAATAACTACAATTTTTTTAAATCTAATATTAGGAATTTTTACACCAAATTAAGCAAAATAACTCTAGATCAGGCTAAATTAAGTAGAAAAGACTGGATTGAAGTAACACTAGTAACATAAAAGCAATGAAACAAAATATTAATATTGTAACCAGCTGATCCATCTGCTTTTAGTCTCCCTTGATGTTTTATGCAGATCTAATGACTTAAGGAATAGTTTCCCTCATTCTTCTAATTTTCACTCAAATAATTTTATATTTTAACACATATACACACATTTTTTACAGATATCTCCCAGTCTGGTCATAAACATCCAACCATTTCAATAGTGAATCATAAAAGTTTGGGAAACTCCTGGTACAGAAATTTTCTTGAGTGATATCACATGACTTTGTTTGAGGTATTAATATTAAACTCCAGTTCGTTGAGCTAAATATTGGTTTAAGTTTTGAGGGGAAAAAACTAGCTTCTATAAATAAATAAATTATTACTGATCTGTTGAGGGGGAAATTTTAAGAAGAAAATCTTTAGATATTCCACACAATTTTGTTTTACATATTTTTAATTTTTTTCTTCAATAATTTGAAAGTGGATTTTTAAGAAAAAAAAATATTGGAAGAGTATCATTTGTGTGCAGTTTTTTTTTTATATCATGGGGCTCTATTCATTTATTGATAATTTCATACAAATTTCTGTCAATTCAACACAAATTAATACTGAACACCAATATTTATCAATATGATAAAATTCAAGTTTATTTTGAGAAATTACTGTAATAACACCAATTACTTTAACAGTCAATAACATTTGACAGCCATCCACTTAACAAAAACTATCTCTAAAATAATCATGCTGTCTCAGTCCACTACTAACTGTTAGACTTTGCCGTCTCAAACATTCACCCTAAAGCCTTTTTATGTGCTTCAGTGTCTTATGAATCACAAGGTCCACAGTCCAGTCATTTCATTGAGCTGGTCAACCCACATACACAAATTTTTTTGCAAGGTAACTATACAAAAATGATCTGTGCATATCTTTCTCTTCTGTTGTATATAACATGTGTATGGATTTTGCAGGCAGCATAGTTTTTCCATTCCATAGCCATTTTCTTTCACTCTTCCTTTACCGGTTTTTCTGGTTCCCTTTTTGTCTTCTTTCATTCAGTATTCTTCTGTTACCTTTCATTCTTTTCTTTCTGTGTGCCCAGTCCACCATAGTCTTCTCAAGGAATCATCCCACAGCTCAGAATTCTTTGTTACTCACCCTCTTATAAAAGTATGCAATAACCTAGAGTACAAAAACTTGTATCTACAAACATTTCACAGCGTTAAAAAATGAGAATGTGTATAGTTTTCATTGAATAACTGTATTTGAAAGAATTTTCTAATAATAAAAATGAAAATAAAAGTCTTAAGTTTAATTTTATTTGATTCCACAGGAGGTTGCGATATACTGAAAAGTTATGCTTGTAAGGCAGCAAGCATTAATATGAAATTAAGATTTATAGCATTTTATGTGTCTTACTGATGTCAAAAAAACTTTAAAACATAAAACAGAATTATGCTTCAGATGTGAAAGAAAAGTACAACTTAGCTGTCTAATTAGTGACCAAAAAAAAATATTTCGTTCCATAAAAAAAGAGTTAAAATTGCAACATGATTGCTCCTAAATTAAAATGTGATTTGTGCAATAAACATTTTATCAGAATGCAACATTTGAAGTATCACATTGATGTCCAATTAGGGCTCAAAGAGGTTAAATGCTCAACATGTAATAAAAGTATTGTGTGTAAAAGAGACATGGAGAGGCACATAGTTTTTCACACTGGAGAAAAACCATTTAAATGTTTAGACTGTCATAATAGCTTTTTTAGTAAAGGAAACTTGATCAAACACCTGTTTATTCACACTGGAGATAAACCATTTAAATGTTTAGTCTGTCATAAAAGCTATTTTAGTAAAGGAAACTTGATCAAACACCAGGTAATTCATTCTGGGGATAAGCCATTTAAATGTACAGGACCCATATGTTTTAAAAGTTTTTATGACAAAGAAAGCTTGGCTAGACATATGAGAGTTCATACTCCTGGATTAGTCAAAGAAACAGCACTTGAAAAAAGTAATAGAAATAAAGACACTGTAAACAGTAGAGTAGTTAATGATCATCATGTTGTGCCTGTTCCAACTAAAATGAGAAGAAATTGTTTTAGATGTTATCGTTTAGACAAGATTCAACGTCGGGTAGTCAATAAATGCGCTGCATGTGAAAAACATTTCTGCTTCACCACTGTCAGAAATTGTTTATTAAATGATCACACTTCTCCCCCTAGGTCATGAGAGATGATTCATTCAATTACTTTTATTTCTTGATTCTTTGTTTAGTCATGAAGCCTAATTAAATATTGTGTATTGCTTTGTATATACATTTATTTTTTTTTTAACTTAAAATGGTAATTGATTAGTTCTTTTTTCTTTAATAAACCTTGTAAAAAAATATTTTTTTTACTTTTTTTCATAGGCATTCCACACAATTTTATTTTAATATGTAGCATATAATTTTTCCATATTTTAAAGTGGGTTTTTAAAAAAAAAATCTTTGCAGTTTTTTTTTATATTTTGGGGCTCCGTTCACTTATTAATGATTCCATAAAAATATTTCTGTCAACTCATGACAAGTTAACCCTGAACACCAATATTTCCATCCCCCTTATTTTTTTGGCAAGAAGACTAAATTACAATGATTTGTGCACATCTCTCTTTTCTCTCCCATCAACACTTTCTCTGGTTCCCATTTTGTCTTCTATCATTTAGCATTCTTCTGTTACCTTTCATTCTTTTCTTTCTGTGTGCCCAGTCCACTGTAGTCTCCTCATGGAATCATCCCGCTAACCTATATACAAAACTTGTATCTACAAATATTTCAAAGCATTAAAAAAAATTAGAATGTGTAGTGTTAAAAGTGAATAGTTAGTTGAAAGAATTTTCTAGTAATAAAAATTTAAGTCTTAGTTTGAATTTTTTTTTATTCCTCAGGAAGTTGCAATAGACAAGATTTATGTTTAAATTATAATGCATTGAGCATTAAAATGAAAGATTTATAAGCAGCCTTTAAGTAACTGTTATTAAAATATCATATCAGTTCTTTGTGAAAAAGCAATTAAAGTATCAATAAACTTCATTAGAAACGGCAGTCAATTAGACTATTGCAAGCATTACATTTTATGTGTCCTGTTGAGGTAAAAAAAAGTCTTATAAACATAAGGCAGAATTGTGAGATATGAAAGAACAGTACAACTAAACGGTCTAATTAATCACCAAAAAATATTTCGTTAAATTTAAAAATATTTTAAATAGCAATATGATTACTCTTAAATTAAAATGTGATTTGTGTAATAAAATTTTTGTACAAATGAGACATTTGAAGTATCATATTGACGTCCATCTAGGCCTGTCAAAATTTAAATGCTCAACGTGTGACAAAAGTTTTTTGCATAAAGGAGACTTAGAGAGGCACCTAGTATTTCACACTGGAGATAAACCATTTAAATGTTCAGTATGTCTTAAAGGCTTTTTTAATCAAGAGATCTTGACCGAACATGAGTTGGTTCATTCTGGACAAAAGCCTTTCAAATGTCCAGGACCTGTACCATGTTATAAAAGCTTTTGGGATAAAGAAAGCTTGGCTAGACATATGCTAGTTCATACCCCTAGGTTAGACAATAGAATAGTTAATGATCATCATGTTGTTCCTGTTCCAACTAAAGTTAGGAAATGTTGTTTTAGGTGTTATCGTGTAGAAAAAGTTCGACGCCGGGTAGCTAATAAATGTGCCACATGTGAAAAACACTTCTGCTTCACTACTGTCAGAAATTGTCTATTAGAAGATCACCTCCCTCCCCCCATAGCTCATAAGAACTAAGATATTGAATTACTTCTATTGTTATTGTTTGAATCTTTATTTAGTCATGAGGCCTAATTAAATATTGTGTATTGCTTTGTATATAACACTTTTTTAGCTTAAAATAGTAATTAATAAGTAATTTTTTTTTTCTATTATGTACCTTGTAAAAAAAATGTATTATTTTATAAAACCCTGTCATGTTACATAAGAATTCACCACTTTTTATTTTCTAAGTGGATATGTTTCATTTTCTGTAAATGTTGTGTGAAATAATAACCTAAAGTACTAAACTTGTATCTACAGATATTTCACAGCATTAAAAAAATGAGAATGTGTATAGTTTTCATTGAATAGTTATATTTGAAAGAATTTTCTAGTAATAAAAATGAAAATTAAAGTTTAATTTTATTTGATTCCACAGAAGGTTGCAATAGACTGAACAGTTATGCTTGTAACGCAGCAAGCATTAATATGAAATTAAGATTTATTGCATTTTATGTGTCTTACTGATGTCAAAAAAACTTATAAACATAAAACAGAATTATGCTTCAGATGTGAAAGAAAAGTTCAACTTAGCTGTCTAATTAGTCACCAAAAAAATATTTCGTTCCATAAAAATAGATTTTAAATTGCAACATGATTACTCCTAAATTAAAATGTGATTTGTGTAATAAAATTTTTGTACAAATGAGACATTTGAAGTATCACATTGACGGCCATCTAGGCCTCTCAAAATTTAAATGCTCAGCGTGTGACAAAAGCTTTTTGCGTAAAGGAGACTTAGAAAGGCACCTAATATTTCACACTGGAGATAAACCATTTAAATGTTTAGTCTGTCATAAAAGCTATTTTAGTAAAGGAAACTTGATCAAACACCAAGTAATTCATTCTGGGGAAAAGCCATTTAAATGTACAGGACCCATATGTTTTAAAAGTTTTTATGACAAAGAAAGCTTGGCTAGACATATGAGAGTTCATACTCCTGGATTAGTCAAAGAAACAGCACTTGAAGAAATTAATAGAAATAAAGACACTGTAAACAGTAGAGTAGTTAATGATCATCATGTTGTGCCTGTTCCAACTAAAGTGAGAAGAAATTGTTTTAGATGTTATCGTTTAGAAAAAGTTCGGCGAGGTGTTGCTAATAAATGTGCCACATGTGGAAAGCATTTCTGCTTCACTACTATCAGAAATTGTCTATTAGAAGATCACCTCCCTCCCCCCATAGCTCATAAGAGCTAAGATATTGAATTACTTTCATTGTTTGAATCTTGGTTTAGTCATGAGGCCTAATTAAATATTGTGTATTGCATTGTATATAACACTTTTTTAGCTTACAATAGTAATTAATGATTAATTTTTTTTTCTATTATGTACCTTGTAAAAAAAATTTCTTTTCATGAAACCCTGTCGTTTTACATAATGCAGCACTTTTTATTTTCTAAATGAATATGTTTCATTTTTGTAAATATTGTGTGAAATGTATTGCAAAAACAAGTCACACCAAATTGCACCTCATGTTATTAAGATCTTTTTTCATTGGTAAGAGCACCCAAAAATACAAGTTTTTATAAATGGAATAAAGAAAAACCTAGGGTTGACCCTGATTTTCCTAAAAAAAATATTTCAAAAACATTAGTCAGTTGAATTTGTTCATATTTTGTAAATTGTGTGTGTTATATGTAAAAAAAAAGTTCCCTTCTTAGCCCTAACGGGCCTTCGGGGCAGGTGAAGTGTAGAATTCATCTGTTTCTATAACCCCGGCATATGAAGGGATTGTGTGGTTAGCACAACGCCCAGCCGCCTTTACTTCCCCAACTTAAAGTCAGGTACCCATTTAAAGCTGGGTGGACTTGTGGGACGACTTTGCACCTAATTTCACCTGGAAAAAATTTCATGGGCCTCACCGAGGATCGAACCCACGACTCTCAGGTTGACAGTCGAGTATCTACACCACTCGGCCATCCGTCCCACTGTGTTATATGTGGTAAAATAAAAATAAAGTTCATTTGTACTAAATTTCGTTTCACATTTTTTTTCGTCCAACCTTCTGTGAGTGTGTGAAGGATTTTGTTTTTTTTTTTTACCAAAAAATGAAAGTTTAATTCCAAATAATAAAAAAATAAATGACCTCTTGTATAAATAATTAACATATTTATGATGCCCATTAATTTCTGATTAATTTGATATAAAATCAATATATCATTTAATTCTGGAATGCACTGTGAAAAGTTCAGGTGACCCTTATTTTGGGTAAATTACTTTGAATAATTAAATAAATCTCAGATGTATAGGGTCACATAATACTGGAGTAAATTTTTTTTTAATGATTATTTTCTTCTAAAATCAAACCTGATAGCCCACATGATAAGTCCTACTGAAGTCAATGTTCAGTAAGAGTATTTCATAAATGCTTTTCTTCAGAGTGAGGTCTCACCGATCTTCAGCTAGTTTATGCTGGAGAAAAACTATTTAAATGTTTACCAAGTTATGGCCTCCCAAAACAGAGTGCGCTGGAGAGTGATTGCAGAGGTCCTTTACATCGCAAGGATTTCAAGGAGTTAAGTCATTAAAGCTTTCCTGAATGAGTAAACTTAATCTGTAAAAATCATTTTCCTTGAGAAAAAAACATGAACTT
This sequence comes from Bulinus truncatus, assembly GCA_021962125.1. Taxonomy (NCBI): domain Eukaryota; kingdom Metazoa; phylum Mollusca; class Gastropoda; family Planorbidae; genus Bulinus; species Bulinus truncatus. The sequence goes on from JAGDYQ010000250.1 coordinate 330,823, forward strand.
TTTCCCCACTTAGAATTAAGTCATGCTTTGCAGAGGTCTTACTAAAAGGTCAGTAGAACCTCCATCCAAACTGGTATCTGCCTTATCCAGGGAAAGAGTTACATATTCAGAATATCATTAGCGCTTTGCTTGAAAGGACTCTTTAAAAATCCTCAGTAAAGCATTCATTCTGATCTAAAAAAAAAAAAAACAGTTTATTCTGTCATTTGACTTTTCTGCTAATGACTGACTTGAAGAAGCACCTTTTATCAAATGTTTCAGTGCTGCCTGTGTCTTGTAAAAGATTGTTCAACATCAAATTTGCATGCTTGCTAGCACATTGTTTATTTCATTGCTAAGCACATTGTTATTTTAAATCACAGCTTAAAAAAAAAACTGCATTTTATGATTTGACTAAACATGTCAATGACAATTCACAGTCTCACCATTTGTCTTCAAGAGAAAAAATTAGCAGAAAATTATGCCTTTCTGAAAAATCAATCAAGTAAATTCGTTCACTTTAGGATTAATGAAGGTTAAAATCTTTCCAATGAAATTTTGGTATTAAAATTTTCCACTTAGGCTTAATTTTTTTTTTACATGCAAAGTAGAGCACCGGTGATGTTTAATTAAGACTTAAAAAGTATTTTGCCAATACTTATATTTTTATAATGGTTTTTAAATTATGTGTGATTTATATTTGTTTGCTAAACTATATATTTCTTTTTTCATTTAAAAGAGAAACATAGGTGTTAAATGTCAATTTCTGTTGCTACTCAAAAGAACTATATATGGTCACTTTAAATGGCTTAGGTGATGAGGCCACCAAGTATAGGTCTGTAAGGGCTTTGGCAATTAAGGAAGATCCCGTACACTACTGAAAGTGACATATAACATCATTTAAATTTGTTTACAAGAGACTTATAAAAATGCCTCTGAATGTTCTGAGGACCAAATTAAAGAAGCTAGCTCAATGGCCCGTTAATTATATATATATGCCAGTGCATACATTTCTCTATTTTGAAATCAGAAGAGCTTATTCCAAACAACAGAATATTTAGAATGACAGATACGAAGTACGTTGTTGTTGGTGGGGGAATAGCAGGAGTTACTTGTGCCGAAACGGTAAGGGTTATTTTGTTAACGAGATTAATTGCTTAATCTTAAGTCTTAGTTGAGAGAAAGATAATCACTCTTGGTCCCATACAGCGTTGCCATACTAGTATAGTATATTACTATAGGCTATCATTGACTTTTGTCAACTTAGTGTATTATTAGTATTACTGTATGGTAAAGAATGTTCGAAAAGTAATTCTACTCTATATGATATGACCTGATTATGCCTTATACTATGGTATAAAGAAAATATTTTTGTTCTATTACATTTCCTTTGTCACTCATTAAGGAGCAATGCTCGATTTAAGAAAAAAACCAGTGCCTGGGATGAACACAAATTTCTGCAGAGCCGAGGTTAAATCATTAAATGTCTATGATTTCATCCCCGGCTGGGATATATTAGCGGTAAATCGAGCCCTGTTAAGGAGTAGTATAGAAGTAAATATGAAATTAAAAAAAACAACAACAATTGGTTTGTATGAATCCTATGAAATAAATACAGGTGCATATGATGGCATATCACATGTGCACATGTAGTATGATGTTAATATTTGTTTTTTTGTGTCCACATGTTTACTTTATATTAAACCTTATCATCTAAAGATTGATCTGTTTCAGCTTTCTTTACTGGCAGAGGATGCAAAAGTTTGTCTCCTTTCAGCTTCTCCTCTTATCAAAACTGTAACGAATCTCATTCAGGTACTAGTACTGGTAAAATGAGTATGTGGGAGAAATAACTCCCCATAAAAACTATTTAAAATAAGCATGTTAATTGTCCATTTGAGGTACCAAAACACTTTTCACATTTTTTTTTCTTCTATGTATGTGCCTGAGTGGACATGCAGTATACTATTTCTTTGTTCTAAATCTGTAGGTTACACCAAATATTGAAAGTTTTGATGTGACAGAGCAACCCTATGCACATTTGAAAGAACACAACTGTAGTGTTGAAGTCATTCATACCACCGTTACTTCTTTATGTGCCAAAGAAAAGGTAAACTGAATTTTCATTAAAAAAAAAAAAAGCTTATGCTGTTCAGTACTTGCAGTGTATTTGTGAGAATTTAATCTGCTCTGAGGCAGCCTGTAAAAATTGTAGTTACAACTCTGTTTCTCTTAATGTTACAAAGCACAACTTTGTAAAATAGATAAATTAAATAGAGGATAATTTATTTACACAACAAATATCACTTTTATTTTATTCTCTTTCTTTGATTCAATTCTTTTCTTTGCAGGTTGGTTGCAAAAACAAAACACTCCACTGCTAGTGAGACAGTTCTAGACAAAGCTTGTTTGACCTAATATTTTACACTTTGTATTTCTGTGACTAAATGGAATAATAATTTCTTCAAGCATCTAATTTAAGACTCTTTTTTTTTAAACTATATAACTGATTTCACTCCAATAAACAATTACAGATTAAAAAAATTAAGAAACCCAGTGATTAACAGTTAATATTATTAGAAATAATCATCTTCAAGTAAAACCTTTTTTTTTTTTTTAAATGAATAGTTCCTTAAGACATCTGATGGCAGAACTATAGAGTTTGATAAACTATGTGTCTGCACTGGAGGTAAACCAAAGGTAAGTTAACTTTAAATTACTTAGCCGGTAAATAAAATTCATTTTGCTCATGAACTCCTTTCTTGTGTGTAGAAGCAGTTTGGAATAATTTATATCCAAGTTAACATGTGATTAATGTTGACCATTACCTCCCTTACATTATAACTCCATTTATTGTTTGTTTTTTTACCCTAGCTCATCGCTGTAGACAATCCTTATGTAGTTGGAATTCGAGACACAGAAAGTGTCAAGGTAGGGTAATTAGATCTGAAGTAGCTTTAAGCTAAATGTATTAGTTTGATTTTGTTGTGTTCATATTTTTTTTTTTTTTCAGAAAAAAAAAATATTGGTATTTATATTTTTGGTGAAACTTCACAATTTTTTTTATTTTTTTTTTGGGTCTCGTTTTTACTTTGTGAAATTTCATATCACATTGAGCAACTTCCTTATGTTGCTAATACTGGTGCATCCATCAGTATGAACATTGTTTCTTCTAATCAAGATTATCTTCTTGTGCGCAATGTAATCTGGTATTGTGTTGTTATATTTCTTCATATTTTGCTTATCTAGGAAATTTTTCGTTACTCATGACAATACTTGAAAGAGCTGCACCAAAGTAATTTTTCTAAAGATTTAGTAAAACAGAACCTTAAAAAAGTCTCATCGTGAGCTGCACAAAGCTCAACAAAGTCACATGCAACTCCAAGAGCCACATTTAGCCATCTCCTATAATGTATTAATTATACGTAAAATAATTTCTACATTTTTTTTTAGCAATAAGCAAAGCACTGTAAATTAAAGGAGGCATTTACTATCTAATGATCTAAATACGTGCACATGTATAATTAATTTAGCATAAACCTAGATAGGTCTTAAATAAATAACTTGTGAAAATTATACTCAGGGGACAGACATTGGTCTCTTAAAATATCTAATGAGGTTTTCTCGAGTTGAGCCATTGAACACCTTCCAATAAAATTTTCCATTGATGCTTTGACATTAGTTCATCAGATGAACACCTTTCCAATAAAATTTTCCATTGATGCTTTGACATTAGTTCATCAGATGAACACCTTCCAGTAAAATTTTCCATTTAGGCTTTGACACTAGTTCATCAGATTCTGTATTAATTCAGATTTTAATTGTACATGCTGATTTATTTTCACTCTGCAGGAATTCCAAAAGAAGTTAAATTCAGCCAGAAGAATTGTGATAGTTGGCAATGGAGGAATCGCTACAGAACTTGTGTCAGTTACTTGGTCTTTATTATTTAAACGTTGAAGAATTTCTAGTATATAAAGATGTTAAATTGTTTATATTAATAGCTAGTGATCAGGTACAAAGCAAGGGAATCAAAAAGAAATATTTCTAGCTAATTTCCCATTTCTTGTAACATGATCTTCCATTTCTCAGACTTTCCAGTTATTCTTTTTATTATAATCTGCTATCATATCTACATTTGAAGTTTTTAAAAATACTAGGAACCGTATCACAATCTGTAAAATTTAAGAATGTCCCCATAACTAATCTTTCTGTTGCAATGTAACTTTAATGAAATGAAACCAATGTTTTAATTTTTAGATATTTATCATTCTTGATTTCTAAAAAAAAATATTAGAGAGCAGTAGTCACAGATATTTTTCTTTGATCTCAGTTACACACTGACTCACTCAGCTATGGGGTTGTGAAATGGGAAGTAAATGCAAAATTGTCCCACCTTAGATTTTAGGCCCAACATATGATCTAGAGATAATATCTCATCCTAACTGCAGCCTAAATCAGTCAAGCCATTTGACTAACAATCCAGCAAAACATTTATTTACTTTAAAAGCATTACCTGTTGGACCAAGATGTCTGTTGGGATATTGTAGCTTTTACCTGCATACATTTTATTTTTCCAGGAAGAAATGATAATAACTGTTAGTCTTTGATCTGTTGTAGTTATGAGCTGGAAGGCTGTGAGGTGATCTGGGCCATTAAGGACAAATCTATAGCCCACACTTTTGTGGATGCAGGTGCTGGTGAGTTCTTCATGGAACACTTGAATAAGGTCAAAGATGATTCTCCTGAAGGTCTCTCCAAACGATTAAAATATACAACGGAAGGTGAGTAAATTTGAATAAAAATAATTGTTCTCTTTTTCTTTGTTTACTTTTTAGACTTTAGATCTTACTTTTATTGTAAGATGAATGGATCTTACTTTTATTGTAAGATGAATGGATCTTACTTTTATTGTAAGATGAATGGATCTTACTTTTATTGTAAGATGAATGGATCTTACTTTTATTGTAAGATGAATGGATCTTACTTTTATTGTAAGATGAATGGATCTTACTTTTATTGTAAGATGAATGGATCTTACTTTTATTGTAAGATGAATGAAAATTTATTTTTTAAAGGTCTTTTTATTTTACTGCCCACAGTACACATTAAGAATTTCTCCTATTAGTTACAAGATGGTTTGATATTCAAATTGACCAATCATATTTATTTTCTTCCCATGTATGAAAAGTATTAGATAAATAAAAATCTGTCTTAGTAATAGATTCTCAGATGGATCAAATCACTTATAGGCAATATATGTGCAAGATTTTCCTAACCAGTGCTGGTATGATGCACAATAACTTAAATCTCACAAAACTGTTGTGTGACTTTTATTTGAATATATGGAAACATTAATTACTTTGGTGTATGAGAACTAGCTAATTGTTCTGCCAGGGGTTGTTCCTCCACAGTCATATTTGAATTTCGGCTCATTAGGAGTCTTAGCAGACTCTTTTAATTGCTAGGATTGCTGCTTAATAAAAACAAATATCAACAGCTGTAGGTAGATTTTTTTTTTGAAGAGTGCTGCATATTGAAATGTAAACAATGGCTACTGAAGGCACACTACCATTCTGGATTGTTTTAAGAAAATTCATTCCATAAATTGTATAATAGTGTATTGTCAAAACTTGATGATTTAAAATTATAAATGAAATATTTTTATAGAAAGAAAAAAATAGAAGAAAAAATATAATATAAGTAATAAGGAAAAGTACTTGCCTTGTTAAGTTCTTTTTCTCAGATTAAATCTTATTATTGACAAAGATCTCAGCATTCATTAATCGCAAAGCATACATAATAGATTTTTTTATCCAAAGTAAACTTTTTTTTATTGTTATTTATGAAGTTAAACCTTTCTTATAAAAAAAAATTACTTTTTCAGTTAGATCACTGCAGTTATAATGTTGTATTACTTTTTCAGTTAGATCACTGCAGTTATTATGTTGTATTACTTTTTCTGTTAGATCACTGCAGTTATAATGTTATATTAATTTTTCAGTTAGATCACTGCAGTTATAATGTTATATTACTTTTTCAGTTAGATCACTGCAGTTATAATGTTATATTACTTTTTCAGTTAGATTACTGCAGTTATTATGTTGTACATGTATTACTTTTTCTGTTAGATCACTGCAGTTATAATGTTATATTACTTTTTCAGTTAGATCACTGCAGTTATAATGTTATATAATTTTTTCAGTTAGATCACTGCAGTTATAATGTTATATTACTTTTTCAGTTAGATCACTGCAGTTATAATGTTGTATTACTTTTTCAGTTAGATCACTGCAGTTATTATGTTGTATTACTTTTTCTGTTAGATCACTGCAGTTATAATGTAATATTACTTTTTCAGTTAGATCACTGCAGTTATAATGTTGTTGTTTTTTTTTTGCTCTAGAGGAGCACGATCTAAAATTATCTGCCAAGTCGCAGGTCATGGGAAGTGCACTGGGTCCAGACTGGGCAGCAGATTTGAACATTTGTGGTGCACAGCAGGTAAGAACTATCATTCCCAATGGGTTTTTTTTTTTTTTTAATTTTTTTTTTTTTTTTAATATACTAAGAGAGTTTATCATTTTATTCACATCATGGAAAAGAAATTGTCTTCATATGTACAAGCAAATTTGGTCTTGAAATTTAGTTAGTTACTCTATAATATTTTGAACTAATTTTTTTTGCTCATTTCACATAATTTTATATTTTTGACCTGATTCCTGCCAACAGATTTTTTTTTCATTTGATAATAATATAAATACATCTGTAAATAAATCATACATACTATAATAAAAAAATGTAAATACCTTAGTGTAAAAATAGTATATGTATATGTATTTAAAAAATATTGTTGTCCATTTCTTTATGGTGTTCATAAATGCCTTGTTTTTTGTTATATTTTTATCATGAAAAAAATCTAAACAAGTTTTTTTATTGTCTATTTAAATTCCTTTCTGCTCCTTGTGAGTATTAATATTGTAGATATCTCATAGCGTCCATGTTGAATTTCAAGTTGAAGTGGAACGGATATTGTCTCCTGAAGAAGTAAATCACTTGAGGAAACCTGACACTCTTCAGTCACCAGGTAAAACAATGGCTACTTGATATATTTTAAAAAAAAAAGATTTTGTTTTTTTGGGAATTTGTTTTTTTTTTTGTCGTTTTTTTTTTTTTTTTAAAGAAATTATCCGAATTGGAACTGAATAGAAAAGAAAACCAGTTTTCTGAGATTAAATCTTACGATTGACAAAGATCTCAGCATTCATTAATCACAAAGCATACATAATTAGATTTTTTTTTATCTAAGTTTAGCACATTGAAGATAAAAAAAATTAACCTATTTTAATTGTTATTTATTAAGTTATACCTGTCTTATAGTCAACAGGTAAGAGTATCAAGTACTTGAGTCAAATAAACCTATAAAATAAAACCCCAATATTCGGCACTGAAGTATTTATTTATCCTGTTTGAATGGCAGAGTCAACTGATTGGCCTGTGTATGTTAAGCTGACCAATGAAAAAATCTTTGGTTGTGATCTCATAGTCAGCGCAACAGGAGTGGAGCCGTTCACAGATATTTTCTTGCCTGGTAATAACTTTGAAATAGCGCCTGATGGAGGGTTTAGGGTCAACTCTAAGATGGAGACCAGCGAACCCTATGTATACGCTGCAGGGGATGTGTGCACAGCTTCATGGGATCCTTCCCCTTACTGGATGCAGGTCTGTATTTATATAATTTTGCCCGTAAAATGGTTAGAAGTTGTAGTTTTGTCATATCACAGCTAATTAATTAGGTCTCCAGTAAACCACAGATATACCTGTACATAAAATAATCGGAAAAATTAATCACATTTATAGAGAAACTTTCAAATTGTCGTTGAACAATCACTATAGTGGAACCGAGCATGATCTCCTTGAATATTAATTTTTATCTAGCTTGTTTTAGTCACTAGTTCAATATTTATGTTATATTTTATATTATAATATAAGTGGGTAGTCCAAACCAATTTTTATATGAATTTCCCATCAATTTTTTTTTGTTTTGTTGAAAAGTGGTTGCTATTCTATTAATGTATATTCTAAATTTATTAGTATATCTTAATGTGACACAATAAAAAACAGTTTTTAAAACTAACTATTTTCTAGGATATATTTGTTTTGTAATTTTTCAATGAATTTTAATCTTATCAGTAATCATATGCTAACATAGGTCTCAATCTGAAACAAGTATTATTAATGTAAGGGAAGTAACTAACCCATTTATTAGTTCATCACAGTTAAACACAGCTATATCCTTTAAATGAATTTTTTGACTAATGTTTGTTAAAAATTAAAAAAAATTATTTAAAAAAAATCTATCACAAAAAGTGCCTCAAAAAAATAAATAAAAGTTTTGAGTGGAGAAAACGGTTAGAAAAAAAAGTTATAAACTTTTTAAAAGTCTTATTTTTTTTTTTACTTTTGGAAAACCTTCCAAGGTCTAATTTTAGGATGACTTTATCTGTAAAACTACAGCATACACAAGCTTCAAACTTTTACAAAATTAACTAAATTGCTACAGCTAAAGTCATGGTAAAGGAGGAGCAGTCTTCCAATGATGAGCCTGTAAATATTTCAACTGCCAGAATTTTAGCAGCAAGTGGGCTTAGTCTAAGACTTCAATTTGAAAAATTTGAACCATAATCCAAACAAACCTGATGACTGATAACACGATGGCCCACATGAGAAAGATTCTCCAGGATGCGACAAATTTTCTTGGAGAGTTTCTTGGTAGATAATAGTCCCAATCTTCTGGCAAGAAACTCCTGAAACTAATAATTTAGAATAGCAATCTAAGTGACAAACTTTCCATGATCGTTTTCTTGGTAAGAAAGATAAACTAAATCTTTTTCTATCATACATTTTGTTTTCTGGCTCTTTAATTTACATGTGAAGTAATAGCATTCGTTGCAGCTTGTAAAATGACTGGGTTTGAATAAAAAGGAATGATTCATTCATCTTGAAATGGATTGTTTATTTTATTGCTTTCAAAGTTCCAATTACAAATGTTTAAAGTTCTGGAACAATTAAGTTCCATTATATTATTGACTAATTTGACTATTGGTTTAAAACATGTATATAATCATGTTTAAACAGTTTTAAGCCAATTGAACAGAAATGGGTGGAAAGCATGCAAGATGTTCCCATTAAAAATAACCTGTGTCAATCTTTTTTTTTTCCTTTATATAAAAGCATAAAAAATTATAATACATGCACTTGTAATTATAATTGTACTTTAAATACTGTTGGAATTGCTCTATCTATATCTTTTATGAAATCCAACCGTCTGAATGAGTGAGTGGATGAAGAGCAAAAATTAGCCAAGAGCGCAATAAAATGAGTTTTTTACCTCGGCTTGGACTACCTAATTTAAGCTTTTTTTTTTCTTTCTTTTTTTAAATAAAACCTTTTTTTAGATAGTTGTGAGATTTTGTAATTTACATTAAAATAATGTCTGTCATTTTCAATCTATAATTATTTATAGCAAAGGGTTTTTTTGTGTGGGTCTTTTTTTAATAAAAATTATATTTTTATATATGTTTTAAGAAGTATTATTTCTCATCACAGATGAGGCTTTGGTCTCAAGCTCGGCAGATGGGATGCTATGCTGGGAAATGCATGGTGGCAGCCACTAAAGATGAGAACATCACCATGGACTTTTGTTTTGAACTGTTTGCTCATGTTACAACATTTTTCAACTTTAAGGTAAACTTTTCGACTCGAACTTTGAAAATACTTTTTTTTTTTTGTCATAGATGCAGAAATGTTTTTCATGTTGTTTTCTTTTTAATAATCTTAACTTTTGGAAATTTTACAAATGGTGATTTTTTTTGGAAATCTTTCTAATGATTAACTTCCCTTTGATTTGAATATTGGTGTATGAGAACTAGCCAATTGATCGTCAGGTGTTGTGCCTCCTCTGTAATATTTGAATCTTGGCTAATTTGGAACCTTAATTGACTAATAAATTATCATTCAGCCCTGCGATCTCCTGTGTTTAACAGTTAAGAAGGACTTAACAAGCTGGTGGTCAAGACACTGAGAGTCATTAACCCCATACTCTTGGTAATTTTGCTGCTTCATACTGGAATGTATCATGAAAAAAAAATGAAAAATATTGATTCCTAAATTAGTTTAAAAAAATGTCTTTTCTCCTGAAAATCAAAATCTTTTGAATGTTTCAGTCATATTGAAGTGCTTCATCACATGTATTTTTTTTCCTCAGTCCAATGGTGTTTACCTTCTTTCTTAAAAGAAGGTTATTTTTTTTCTTGTTTTTTGGTCTAAATTTGATTTGTTGATGTTTTCTTGCTTTTTATAAATACTGTACTCTTTTTTGTTTTGTTCACAGGTCATCCTGCTAGGAAAGTTCAATGCCCAGAATTTACCAAACAATTATGAAGTACTTCTCAGGGTGACTAAAGGTAAAAATCAATCGTCATGTATTTTAGTTTAAAGCGAAATGTGCATGTATATCTAACAAGGTTTACCAGTAGTTCAACACAGGTATGGTCATACCTCACTCATACAAAATTAGCATATGTCAAGTTCACTTAGAATTTTTTCTTTAGAATATAATCAAATTCACGTTCACAAAGGGTCAAACTCTGGAACATGTCATCATATGTTCACAACTAATTCATCATCACCATCTTCAACATACATGTACAACTTTTCAAAAATGAGAAAAAAAAACCTCTATATTTTAGTGACTAATCTCACATTGACTTAAGACTTCGCAGCATAACCACTAAAAGTGTGTGAGCTATTTCTGTATACATATGTGTTGATTAGCAGAGCTTTCATTGTCTGTGTACATTTATTTTGCTCATATAGTTAGTTGGAAATATTTAGGTTTATAAAATTAAACAAAATAATACACAATGCGTTAAATTATGATCTCTCTCAAAATGTTTTATTTGACCTGGATATTGCAATATCAGACATCATCTTGCTCTGAATCTCAATTTGTTTATATATGGCACATAAGTATTTTCTCTATACATGATAAATGGCAAGAATGTTTCCTAAATAGATCATTTACATCTACTCATCTTTATCTTTAAATTAACGTAATTGACGATTTTTTGTGTGTGTAAACGTGATTCCATCTGCCAAATTAAGTTGAGGTTTAGAACTCACACTACACAAATTTAAAAAAATCGATAATATATCTTAAAAAGTTATTGTTGGAATCATTGTTTAATTGATTTTATACCTGCACTCCTCTCTGCCAGGTCACGAGTATGTCAAGGCCATTCTGTACGAAAATAAACTTGTTGGTGCCATTCTGATAGGTGAGACTGACCTGGAGGAAACGTTTGAAAATCTGATTTTAAATGGGATCGACCTCAGTGCCTTTCAAGGAGAATTTGCTCGAACCTGGCATCGATGTGGATGATTTTTTTGATTAGCTGACATTAAAATACCGGTACTACATCATTTACATATTGACACCTAAGTCTTATTTTCTACTTAAGAATCAGGTGATTGGATATTTAATAGCAGGATATAACTAGCCTCACACTGATGTTACTTGTATATGCCAACCGTAAATACAGTTGAACACTCAACAAAACCAAACTTAATATACACAGTAGAACTAGAACTGCTCATAAATATTAGTCATAACTTCTTATTATAATTATCTACCCTAGTTACAAAATAATTAGCCAAAATAAAATAAACTACCAAGGGTTTGATAGTAAATGAAAGGATGTTTATATGTGGACAGTTATTATTCAGACTTTTACATTATCTGGCATGTCTTTTCACTGTAATGAGGCTGCTGAATTCTGCATCTGTAAATTATCTGGCATGTCTTAATGAGTCTGCTAAATTCTGCATCTGTAAACCAGTAATGAAATGTGTGCATGTGCTTGTAGATAGACTTAATTTGACTTGTAATTACTGATTTTTGAAAGCAAAGAAATGTTGTGTTTATTTTTTTAATGTCATATTTAAAGAGCTGGAGTAATATGTGAATATGAATGGCTTAACATTGGTTCTGGAGTCAGGTATTGTGAGTTTTTAAGCACAAGTAGTTGAAAACACAAATGAAGATCACCTAAACATTTTGACAATCACTGATCAAAGTTGTCCATTGGCATACACAAAAACATGTCTACATATTACTAGCCGTCTGATGTATTTGGTCTGGAACTATTTCTCATGTAATAGTTATTGATTTTTGATTGTTCCTGTTGATATATTCCGATATATTTCAGTTGTATTAAAAATGTTCTGTCAAGCTCTTTTGGACTTAGTTTATTTATTTTTTTGTTAAGTAATTTTATTAATGTGTCATTATAATAATCTGTGAGACGTAACATGTAACTGAGGAAATCGTTGAGCAAATTGATTGAAATTAAAATTTAGACTGAGTCACAACTCTTATAGAATATAAAAGATAAACATCCCAGCCTTTAGGGGCTTTTAAAAAAATAATAAAGTGACTGCTGTATTGTATCTAACATATAGATACTTGTTCAATATTATTGTCTTGGAGAATGTATTGTTATCAAAATCTAAAAAGAGTAACAAAAAAAGTGAAATGGGCTTTTCTTTCTGTATAATTCACCAAATTCGAAAAGTCCCCCCATCCCCCGGCCCCAGCTTGAGGGTGGCCCAAACATTTTTTTTTACATTAAATATTAATTACATTATCCCATGTCATGGTGTTGAATGTCAAAAAGTAGGGGCCCCCAAAAGGGCCTAGCCCCGGGCCCCCAAATCCCTAGGGTCTGCACTGTCTCAAAAGCATCTTGGGGATAGGGGGAGGTAGGAAAAAGTACATTATAAGGCACTACGCGGGACTATAATATTTCTCATTTGGTAAGTAAACTTGGTTAACAAAATGTATCAGAAAATCAGTACATTTAAATAACAATACTTTAAAACTTTTATAACATTTTTCGTGTGGGCTCCAGCATCTTCAAAGATTATTAAGGGTCCAATATTTTCAAGCAAGGGCCTTTAGCAGCATTTTTGCCTGGGCCCCCCTACTGTATATCTGCCCCCGCCCACCCCAATTATATGTAGTAACAGTTTTGTGACCGAACAGGACTTAACTGATAAATGTCTCTGAATTCACTCCGCCAAAAAAACATGGGTTCTTAAAATCTTTTGAGGTGTGTAGGGGGAGTAAAGGCGGGGACACATTACTTACGTGAGAGTAGAATTTAGTACAGGGGGGGGGAAGCCCAAAATTTCTCTAGGCGGCCATTAAGTATAAAACATGTTAAAATGTCTACTAACCAGGCTTCCGGAGCCGAGGAGCCGGGAGCCGCTACTTTTGCTGGAGCCGGAGCCGAAAAATCCACGGCGGCTCCGGCTCCCAAATGTTTTTACAGCAGAATTTTTTTTTTTAGCTTTAAAATTCCAAATTTGTTTGTTGTTTGCCCCTACAATTTGAAATGTTATTTTTGAATGCCATAACAGTAACGGCGTTAAAATGATAAGCGTGCACACACATCACCACAAAGAATCTTTTAATGGGGAATCGTTTTGTGTTCGTTTTAAATCTTGTTTACCCTCCGAAATTTTTTATGTATATATTTTCGACATATATAAAGTTAAAACGGTTTTATTTCATAGAATATTCTTTATCAATCATTTAAAATAAATTTTTACTAAGACGACAAATAGAACGCGTCATTTCGTATTATTATTTGACCGCGAATCGAACCCATAGCGTGTGGGGGCCCTTGCAGTTTGTCTGGCCCCTCTGTATTTGCTCTACTTAGTAAAATGGCATTACCTGCCCCCCCCCTTGCTATTGCCTGGCCCCTGTTGTAGAATGCTTGGCCCTGCTGTAGAATTTTCACGCTACGGGAGCTGCGCGAATTGTAATAGACTCAAAACAAAATGGTCGCTTTCTGTATTTAACAATTTTATTATAAACAGAATATCTGAAATAGAGTAGATAAATTTATAAGGCTGTGGCTATACGGACCCGGGTCCCAATAAAATCCGATTGTTATTCGGACCGGCGTATTATGCACTAAACAGCTATATTTTAGAAAGCTTACATTGACGAACCGAAAAAAATAATAATACAGAGTCGCTTAGTGGAACCCTGAACCACTGATAACGATTAAATCATACAATTCAAACAATTATAAAAAAAAAAACAATAATAAAGTTTCTGTATAGCTAAGCCGGGTTTGTTTTTTTTGTTAAATGTAACATGTGTTAGTGTTGACAAACAATCAAGTGGGCTCTCCCTGATTCCCCCCGCACGCTTCGGGCCTGCTATGGAGGTGAACGCGACAAAATTTGCATAACTTTTTATCAGCGGCATGTTTGCGTGGCGCAATTACAAATTTTTTTTTGTCTCGTGTGATACTATCTTAATAGGGAGCCGGAGCCGTCAAATTTGTGGGGGAGCCGGAGCCTGCTACTAACAATATTCTCTGGAATAGATAAACAAAAAATGATCTGCGTAGTCGATTTTGAAAAACGACCCCTTTACCCCATTTTATTCGGTTGGTCTGCTTGGAAAATATAGTAATTAGTAGGTATTATCATGAATTTATCGTGCATGTCTAGAGCATTTTTTTTTTCAAATTAGTTGAATAGTGCAGGGCTTTAGTAACCTGTTTTATTTTTTTCTTTTCTCCCATATTCCTTGTACAATAGCGACGCGTCAGCCATCTATAGATTTTTTATTTAGCGTGAGAATCGATCCGTGGCAGTGCGGAGTGGAAGGTATGTAGGTAAACACAAGTGGAAAAAGAGAGAGAGAGAAGTGGAAGTCGTTCGACAGTAGTTAACCTAGGTTCACCGAGAGTTCCTTAGCAGACGATGCGATATCATGGCCGGTGTCGCTGTCAATGTGAAAGGAAAGAAATTAGGCAAGAATGGATTATATACCGTTTATGACAGCGCTGATCGCTGTGGTGCTATACCTCAACGCACTTCAAACCAATTTCGCTTACGATGATAGGTAAGTTTATTATATTTATATATTTTTTTAAAATTGTTAATCTTTCCGATGTCCCAGATAAGTACACAGTGGTAGTGTTGTCGCGCGCGTGTGTGTTGTGTGTAAAACTATTTGACACGTGCGGTCGATTGCTGTGTTCAAACTAGCGACACATTTAACGTGTTCACCCAGCGACACGGTGACACGTAGATTTGACGCTTGTCTCGTACATTATTCTTGAAATCAAAATGACTATTGTCTTTAAATTGTTTTACACTAATTGTCATATTTTTTTATGTTTACGCTAAAATGATTAATAATCCGCGTGTCATATCCTGTCACAACAAGTGGTTACGTTTCGCGACTTAGGCAACGGTGCAGTTTCGCGACTTAGGCAACAGTTGCAGTTTCGCAGCTTAGGCAACAGTTGCGGTTTCGCGACTTAGACAACAGTTGCAGTTTCGCGACCCACCATGAAAACTTTTTCGCGACACTCTTTCATAAGAAAAAAGAAAGTTGAGATAAAAGAATTTGAAGATAAGCGTGTAATTGTCTTTATAGATTTACCCATTTACTTAATTTTCATGTTATTTAAA
>JAGDYQ010000250.1:346865-417947 GCA_021962125.1 Bulinus truncatus
TTAAGTTCTTTGGGCCCCCATGTTTTCTTTATTTGGGAACTATTCCATAAATGATTCCTTAACATTGTCGGATTAATTACGTTTAGCGCCTCGGCGCAGAAGATAATATTGCCCCCCCCCTTCCCACCCATTTAAAAAAGGAGACGGGGAAAGTAAAACCAAATGTGTAAATTTGGGATTGTGTATGTGTGTGGGGGGGCTTTAGAAGTCTTGGGGCCTAAGACGTGCACCCGGTGGGCCCAAGCCTATGCTAGTTACTTTTATATTTCTCTGTATTCTTCAACTTATTTAGCATACTTCTGCTCCACTCTCATACCTGGCATCGAGCTGCCCGGAGTACGACACGGATTTGATGACGTCATTGAAGTGCTCAGAGGAAACCGGTAAAAACTGTATTCTTGTTTTTAATTTAAACTATTGAACTTTTTTTTTTTTGATGGACGTCCCACGTCGTCAACTCGCTTCCTGAGTTTTTCGGAAACATTTTTGTTGGATCATTTAAACGGAACGAAAAATACTTTAATTACTTTTTTTTGTTTTATGTCACATTATTATAGGTTTTTTTTATATCTTCACTTTCTATTTATTAGTGAATAGTTTTGTTGCTTTGTTTCTCCACTGCAGGGCCGGATTTAGGATTGAAAAGGCCCTTAACTATTTGAGATAAGGGGCCCTGTATAAATCCAGATATTATATGTCAGTGCCAAATATTTAAGTGTATATGACAATTGCTCATTCGGACAATTATTTGTGGCCCCCCTAGAAAATGGGGGCCCTGAGCTATAGCTTGTGTACATTATACCTAAATCCAGCACTTCTCCTTTGTCAAATCTTACAACTCAAATTATCAACTTATCCTCGCTTTTTAAATCTTGTATTTTTTTTTCTCTATTTCTAACTTATTGCTGAGGAATCTTCATAGACACAGAGCAGCATAGACTGGCACAGTTAAAAACACCAACCAGAGATCTTGTGACGTCTAGAAGAAACCCAGGCCAAAAGAAATCAAGTGAAATCAAGGGTGTCGACCCCTTGCCAGGTAATCGCAAAATAAAATATCGTATGATGACCTTGCCAGGTAATATTGCAAGTTGTAGACATGAAAGTACAATACACAGAATTTAGATTATATTTATATCAGCGTTCTTTCGTAAAATATTTATTGCTGCAGATTTTCAATGATTAATATTCTTAAATCAATTTTTAATTGTGGATATATCTTTGATTGGAGGGGAAAAAAAGTGTTTATAAATTCTTCGAATATAACAGATTCCATAATTTGTTACCAAAATTTTATTAACTGCAGGATCCATGCCAGGAAGAACATCTAAATTTAAAATGTCAAAACTTGTGCCAAAGCTGGGCACAGGCTCAAACCTACGAGAAGATGTACCACAGGTAAAAGTTCAAAACGGACCAGGTCCACAAACACGATCCAGAAGAGCAGGTCAACAAGATGGGTACCGAGAGAAGAGCGCCGGAGATGCAGACGTGAAGAGTGAATCGTGCATTCAGTCGAAGCAATCAAAACGTAAACTCAAGTCAAGACACATTTCGTCTAGCACTGAGTCTGCTGTGACGTCAGGCAAGAAGAACAAGATGAAGGCCCAAAAAGGTCTGCCGTTAACAAAAATGTTTAATTTTCGTTTTTTTTATTATCTTTTAATGCGCAGAGGCGGGTCTAAGGATGGGCGCAGAGGGTGCGCGCCCAGAGCCCCCTAATATTTAGGGGCCCCAAGAGCCCAATTGGAAACCCTTTGAGTTGTCTCTCTTTTTCTCAAGGACCCAATATTTTCTTCTGCACCCAGGCCTCAACTGATATAAGTCCACCTGTTAATGCGGCATAAAATGAGAAGCTGAATACAAACATTCGTAACGAAAGTGACGTTAAAAAAAAATTTTTTTGCGAAATAATTGCGCGTTGTTATCAAGCCATGTTTTATAGCCTTGTCTGTGTGTGTGTGTGAGAGAGACTTTTCAGAGGCGGACAAAATTGGGGCCCTATAATTGAGAAATAAAAGGAACAGAGACGTATTTTACGACGGAAGCAAAAGGCCCGAGCCCCGGGCCCCAAACCATTAGAGGCCCCGCAAGGATCAACTTCATACCCTTTTGATGTCTCACTTTTATTGGGGACCTAATAATTAATCTGCGCGAGGGACATCAACCGACCTTGGTTCGCCTATGAAATAAAATGCTGTAAAGTTGTGTTTTGTGTGCATATGACGCACCCACCGTTTAATCCACCTCTGTATAAATTAAATAAGGTTGTTTTTTGTTTTATTTTATTTCCATATCACGGACGACACTTAGCTTCTGTTCCAACCAGCAAGGGCACACAACTCACACTACAAATTACGCTGCCGGATCCCAAAGACGAAGGTAATTGTTGATGACGTCATTCGCTTTTTTTTTTTTTTTTTAAATTACACTGGTTTACAAATTTTCATTTTGTGAAAACTGCTGATATGCAAATAAGTGTTTCTTATGCAACTTTTTATGCTGATTCCAAATATGTAATCCAAATTTTTGTATCACGTCAGGATTTTTTGCAGTTTGACATTTATTAATGTAGAAAAAAGTCAATTAAACCAACAACAAAATGTACTTCGGTCATGCAGAAAACTATTGATATATACAAAATTATAAAAAAAAGCAGATTTATTTTAATTTATTGTCTTCTACTGTACGAATTGTCTTTTAAGTGATTTGCGCTTATGAGCAGCGCCAGGATTGTGGCGTTTTAATGACCAGCAATAGTCGGCCATCATATTCGCGTTCCATCGACCTTGGTATCGACTCTCCATTGCACAAATGTCTTGATGGAATCTTTCACCCTGCTCTTCACTGTACGCACCAAGATTTTCAGGAAAGTAGTCTACATGGGAGTCCAAAAAGTGCAACTTTACACTCGTGCGGCAACCCAAAGCCTGAAATTTGGCTATCATGTTCTCAACAAGACTTTTGTAATTGTCGGATTTAAAGTTTCCTAAAAAATTGTTGACAACATCTTTGAAGGCATTCCAGGCTTGTAGCTCAACTGTGGCCAATTTACATGAAAATTCCTCATCAGTCATTACTTCTCTGATCTGCGGTCCAACAAAGATACCTGCAGTCAATTTCGCTTCACTTAAATGGGGAAATTTTTCTGCCAAGTATTGAAACCCAGAGCCAGTATGGTTCATATTCTTGACAAAAGCTTTCATTAACCCCAATTTTATATGCAGCGGTGGAAGGAGAACTCGATGTGCTTCCACCAAAGGCTTTAACTTTACACTGTGGCTTCCTGGAGTGAATTCTTCTCTCGCTGGCCACACTTTTTTGGTATAATGCTCAGAGTCTGCTCTGCTATCCCAGAGGCACAAAAAACATGGAAATTTTGAATATCAGGAGTGAGAAGGTTTCGTTCTTGTAAGCGGGATGCAAGCAGTTCAGCTGATGACTTTGGAAGGTTTAGATCTCTAACTAGATCATCAAGATCTTCCTGAGTAAAAAGTTTTGGTGTGACATCTTCTTTAAAATCAGGATCAAGAACATCACTACTGTCTTCAGAACTTGAGCTGTCATCACTTTCAAAATCATCCAGCTGAGTAGGAGGTGTAGGCACAGGAATGTCTTCGCAATGTTCTACAGGCCTCAAGGCTGACGGTACATTAGGATATAGAATCATGTGTCTGCTTTTTTTGTTGAATCCTACAACATTCGTCATGCAAAAATAGCAGTCCGTCACATGATTCGAAGGCTCACGCCAAATCATGGGCACACCAAATGGCATACTTTTCACTTTACCTTTAAACCACTTGCCAAGAGTTACTTCACAGAGTTTACAAATAACATGAGGCGCCCATGTTTTGTCCTGGTCTCCCAGTTTACATCCAAAGTATGCATGATAATATTTCTTTGTTAAATTTGATATTTTCTTCTTCTCAGCCATTGTGCAAAATCGTCCACAAACATAACAAAAACTGTCTCCTGAATTCGTACAATGTCTTGGCATTGTGAAATTTTTTTAAAATTTAAAATCAGCTAATCAAATATAATCTTAAACACATAAACAACAGCAATAAAATATTCAATTAAACTTGTGTTCAAACATAAAGTGATGACGTCATCTGCTTATGATAAGCATACAATTTGTAAACACAAATTTGTGGTTTTCTCAAAAACCTGACGTGATACAAAAGAAATAAGTACATCAAAATTTATCATTTTTAATAAGCTTTCAGAAATTCATAATGTTTTGCTTGCAGTTTTTTTTATGTAAACCAGTGTTATCAGTACTACACCAAAATCACAGAGATGCCTGTAAAGCTATAAATCGAACTGTCGTCTGATGCCTCAGAAATGGCTCCTGGCCCACCCGACAAACTTAATCTAAGCCTCTCTCTCTCTCTCTTTCTTCCCCCCCCCCCCCCCAATAATAAAAAAAAAAAAAAAAATTTCAGCCACAGATTTGTTTTGTTTTTTTCGATTAGCGTCTGTACAAGTCTGAGATTCAATACAAGAGAGTCTCCTTCAGTGGTTTAAGTGACGATAGTGGGGAGAGAGGGGGAGGGGGGCGGTTGCCGTAATTGCCACTGCCCTTAGCACCACAATATGACCCCCTTTGTGTATTGTCAGGTTGTAGCAACAACAATGACCCACACGTTAAGCCCAGCCCATGACTGAATAAACAAAATATTGAATCCGGGGGGGGGGGGGGGGGAATAATGTGAGAACGTCCTATTTCTTTTAAAAGTTTCCATTAGCCCTAAAGGACCATCAGGGCAGATGAAGTGTAGATAGAATTCATCTGTAAATGGATTGTGTGGTTAGCACAACACCCAGCCGCCTTTACTTCCCCGACTTAAAGGCAGGTACCTATTTAAAGCTGGGTGGACTTGTGGGACTTAAACTTTGTCACTAGGACCTGGAAAAATGTATTTTTTTCTGACAGAGGATCGAACCCAAAACTCTCAGGTCGACAGACGATCATCTACATACCTCGGCCATTCGTCCCTGTCGCATTTCTTTAACTGAGCTGTTTTGTTTTGTTTGTTTGTTTGGTTTTTTAATTTGATTTTTTAATTGTTTTTCGCCGTTGAATTTCACTCCCAGTGCAAGAGACAGATCATGAAAGTGATTCATCTGATATACAGACGTGCATCAGTTTAATGGTGAGTGATTCTTTTGGTTTACAGACTTTTGATTCTTTTTTATTTACAGACTTTCGTCAGCTCAATGTTGAGCGATTCGGCATTCTACGACTCACTCATTGTCATTGACGCTGGCAGCCCGAATCTCTGTGCTGTTGAGCAGCGGTCCCCAACCCCCGGGCCGCGGACCGGTGCCGGTCCGTGGATAAAATGGTACTAAACCGCTCAAGAAACATTAAATTATTTCCTTTTTATTCACTCTCGGATTGTGCAACTTTCCATTGACGAGAGGTTAACCGGAACCTTAGCTGTGTAGTCAACGTGGTCGCCCCCCCCACCACCACCACCCCGGGCCGCGGTGAAATTATCAAACGTCGACCGGTCCGCAGCGAGAAAAAGGTTTGGGACCACTGCTGTAGGGTAACGAGATCAAATGCCAACGATTGACCTCCATTACCGCTGAACCCTTGGCTATTGTGGGCGGGGGGGGGGGAGGCTAAGACTGGCACCCCATACAGCTGTACCCCATCATGGATTACGGGGCTACATGGGTGACCTTCTGCTGTACCGCCTTCAAAATGTAGGCCACCTCAAAATATTTGCCATTCTGACCATTCCAACACGGCGATCTAAATAGTGTAAGCTCATCGACCAGTTTGGGGGTCCCAATAACAAATGGGCCCCACGATGTTAAGACGGCCCTGCACCAGTCATTTTTAGCCTGGGATAATTGTGTGGGGGGGCCTTTTTATGGAAATGATTTATGTTTGTGAGTGAGTGGGTATGTTGGTGGTGGTGGTGTGTGTGTATGGTGATGTGTGCAGATGTGGGTGTATTTTACAATCAATGGTCAAGGATATAAATAGCAATGTCTATTTTTTTTTAATTTATGCAGTGCCATTACTACTTTCACGTGTATTTGTGTGTGTTTCTATTGACCACAAATCCAATCAAAATCATTTATTCAGCACTTAATATGCCAAGTTAAGACTTGTACCCAGACAAGAAATTCTATCAAGACTGTGTTGGTCGCATCATCAGCTAAAATATACCACATAGAATTTGGTTTACACTGCATAAGACCTGCATGTATATTTTTATTTCTCCAGTCTACCAGTGGAAACAAAGAGGGAAACGCCTCTGGCCGTACCCACACGCCCAAAGAAGACAATACGACCACAAAGTTTAACATGAGCAGTACGGACGCCCTGGTAGCATTGAACGACGAAGCAAGCCGACGTTGTGCTGCTGATGTTCTGGACATACAGGACAACGGCAATAACTGTGACAAAGATTTCACCTCAGGTGAACAACTCTTGTTTACGGACGGTGTAACAGTTGTCTCCCCACTTACCGATGGACCCTATTATACATTTATTTTTAACTTCAACAAAGAAAACCGGTGACCTAGACAGGTGACCACTTACTGTTTTCACTGTTTCTGTTAGGTTACGGCCAGGTAACAAAAGACAAGCTAATTCAAACGACAACCTCCCTCCCCCCCCCACACACGACCTGGGGGTGGGCACCCAAGTTTACTCCACCCAAATCCGCTACTGTTTAATATGAAACCTTTTGGCTTTGTGGGTTATTTAATATATCCATTTCCCCGTAGTCGGGCCTAATTGATTCCACTTCGAGGTGAAGTACTGCAGAGAGTTCAACCGCAAACTTTAAGGCCCTGGGTTCAGATCCCGCGGAACATGTCTCGAAATGTATTGCGTTGTGAATATTCACTATTTTAGTCACAATGGTAACCGTTGGGCCGCCCTTGCCAGCCCTTCCAGGGCCACAGCCAGGAATTCTGGGTGCCCCCGACAAAGTATGAAAACGGTGGACCCTTTTCTCCCAATCTTGCAGCAAAAAAAAATGTCAAAAGCAACGTGGCCCTCCAAAGCTTGGGGCCCCTGAAAAGTGTTTGGGTTGCTCACCCCTCTCTCGGCGGCTCTGCCACTTCCGTTGGTACGCCACCGAGCCCTTATCATATCAGACGAGAATGTTTAAATGCACACTCTGACCTATATTTAAAATGTGACCACATGATTTATTTAGTCATGTGACATTCATAATTTGAATGTCTTGTTTAATGTCGTGGTCATCTCAAGTGTAACATCAGTTGTTTTTTTTCAATATATCTTGGACTGCATGTTGTTAGTACCAATATTCGAAGGCAACATTTGGTCTATCCCCGAGCTGCCTGGGCTGGAGGCAGAGTCCCAAGATACCTGGAAGCTTGGATTGAAAAAGGCCGCGTCTAGTGTTGGCTCCACCACCACAAGACTTGCTCGGCGACCCAGACAGGTGATACGAATTTGTTGTTTTTTTCTAACATCATGGATAATTTATTTCCATTCCTATATTCAGAGCCGTAATTATACACTCATTGGGCCAGCGACAAGAGCCCCTGCTGCCAGAAAGACCCCTTCAATTATTACTTCTTTTATTAAACATGTTTCGGGCAGATGGTGTTCGTCAGCCTGGGAGGGCAACCCATCTAGGGGAAGGATAACCCTGATTCCAAACCGCTGCTGCCTTGCAGGCTCACCCACCCATGGGAAAGGCTTCGGGAGTCAACCCCGAGGAAAAAATCCGGAGTCGGAGTCCCTAAGGCGGATGAACGTCACCCATGATGTCCTTCCGGCAACTCCTGCAGCCAAGTCGTCTCCAAGCGTGGTGCTTTGCACCCCATTGGGCCCCGTCGACAAAGCCGAGAGAGGTAGGCCCTGTTGTCTGGGCAGCGCAAGGCCTCCACAAACTTCGCCCAGGCCTGCGCTCCGGAGACGTCACACGATTGATGATTAACCTGGAGCGCTACCATCATCATCTTCCCAGATGGACGGGTGCCTACTATTAAACATGTAAAGGGCTTCAGGGCCAGCGACAAGAGCCCCTACTTTAAAAAAGACCCCTTCAATTATTAATTCTTTATTAAACATGTATAGGGGTCTAGGGCCAGTGACAAGAGCCCCTACTGTAAGAAAGATCCCTTCAATTATTAATTCTTTTTTAAACATGTAAAGGGCTTCAGGGCCAGCGACAAGAGCCCCTACTGTAAGAAAGACCCCTTCAATTATTAATTCTTTATTAAACATGTATAGGGGTCTAGGGCCAGTGACAAGAGCCCCTACTGTAAGAAAGATCCCTTCAATTATTAATTCTTTTTTAAACATGTAAAGGGCTTCAGGGCCAGCGACAAGAGCCCCTACTGTAAGAAAGATCCCTTCAATTATTAATTCTTTTTTAAACATGTAAAGGGCTTCAGGGCCAGCGACAAGAGCCCCTACTGTAAGAAAGAGCCCTTCAATTATTAATTCTTTATTAAACATGTAAAGGAATTCAGGGCCAGCGACTAGAGCCCCTACTGTAAGAAAGAGCCCTTCAATTATTAATTCTTTATTAAACATGTAAAGGGCTTCAGGGCCAGCGACAAGAGCCCCTACTGTAAGAAAGATCCCTTCAATTATTAATTCTTTTTTAAACATGTAAAGGGCTTCAGGGTCAGCGACAAGATCCCCTACTGTAAGAAAGAGCCCTTCAATTATTAATTCTTTATTAAACATGTAAAGGGCTTCAGGGCCAGCGACAAGATCCCCTACTGTAAGAAAGATCCCTTCAATTATTAATTCTTTTTTAAACATGTAAAGGGCTTCAGGGCCAGCGACAAGAGCCCCTACTGTAAGAAAGATCCCTTCAATTATTAATTCTTTTTTAAACATGTAAAGGGCTTCAGGGTCAGCGACAAGATCCCCTACTGTAAGAAAGAGCCCTTCAATTATTAATTCTTTATTAAACATGTAAAGGGCTTCAGGGCCAGCGACAAGATCCCCTACTGTAAGAAAGAGCCCTTCAATTATTAATTCTTTATCAAACATGTAAAGGAATTCAGGGCCAGCGACTAGAGCCCCTACTGTAAGAAAGAGCCCTTCAATTATTAATTCTTTATTAAACATGTAAAGGGCTTCAGGGCCAGCGACAAGATCCCCTACTGTAAGAAAGAGCCCTTCAATTATTAATTCTTTATTAAACATGTAAAGGAATTCAGGGCCAGCGACTAGAGCCCCTACTGTAAGAAAGAGCCCTTCAATTATTAATTCTTTATTAAACATGTAAAGGGCTTCAGGGCCAGCGACAAGAGCCCCTACTGTAAGAAAGAGCCCTTCAATTATTAATTCTTTATTAAACATGTAAAGGAATTCAGGGCCAGCGACTAGAGCCCCTACGTTAAGAAAGGGCCCTTCAATTATTAATTCTTTATTAAACATGTAAAGGGCTTCAACGTTATTTTGTATTCCGCCCCGCCCCCCCCGAAGTCTCTGCCTAATGTCCTCAAAGACTTAAAAACGGCTCTGGCTATATACCATCACAACAGAATAATATAGATTAATCAAATCTGTTTCATATTTCGTTCACATTTTTAGATAATTGCGCTCATATTTTTAAAATACCAGTTAAAAACATGTAAAGTTTAATAAAATGTCATCTCCGTTTGAAGAATAAAATGTCAGTGGAGGTCATTTACTCTCGTCAAAAGTCAGATGTCACAAAGAGAGCTCTTCAATGCTGAATGTTTCATTATAGATTGATCCGGACTTCCTGAAGGAGATGTTTCTCCAGCAGCTGGCTGAAGAGCGACGCAGAAAGCTTTATTTCGGTTTCACAAAGCGAAGGTCAAAGTTGAAATTCAATTTGCCCCAATTTGCACGTGACACGGTCAGCTGTTCGAATAGCGATGCAGGCGGTAAAAATGATGTTCCATTATTCTTTTTTTTTTTTGCTTACATACAGTGGCGAAACAAGTATTAGGGGGGCGTCAGGGGGCGGACCAACAAAATGCCGCCCCCTTTGCTGGTGACAAAGTACCGCCTGGGGTGGACCTGTCACGCCGACAGAGACGTGGCCGGCTAATGTGAGGGTTACATTGGCGCCTCCTCCCGATCTTTCAAGCGCAAAAAAAAAATCATTCAACAAGCGCTCTTTCGGCGCCCTTATCCTATTTCGGCGCCCCTTTGCGACCGCACAACCAACGGTGCCCTTTCCTACGATTATGCACACCGACACTTACATAAGGAAACATTATGGCCTAGCGCTGACATGGGCGAATTACGGCCCACGTATTTCTGTTTCATCAAGCACGCTCCGTTGTCCTTAGTCAATCACATCTATGACCTTGACATTTAAATCATATTAGTTCATGGTCCGGCACATCTGTTAAAGTTAGGTAAAAAAAAACAGCATTGTGACCCGCGGTTTTAAAAGATTGCCGACCGTTGGTTGGAAGTGTTTGTTTATGTTAACACAGTGTATCTAGTGTGTTTATGTTAACACAGTGTGTCTAGTGTGTTGTGGTGGCTATCAAAGAGTCAGTGCCATGAGTACTCTGGCGGACTGGACATTTTCACAACTTACCCTGTGGCAAGTGGGCCCCCCCCGAACAGTAAACTTTGTAGCCCCCCACACCCCCATCCCCACCAAAAAATTGTTTTCATTGGTTAACAAATTCATATTTTAGCACCACACAGTGGGCCCCGCGACCCAATGTTACATGATGGCCCACCAATATGTCCAGACTCAGCTCGACCCTGTAAATGTATACTTCCAGGGCCAGCTGTGTACATTGGCGTTGAAATTGGCCCCTGCGATGTCCCTGTTTAGGACGACCCTTCCCTCCCCCCTCCCACCACCTTTTTCTTTCCACTCGTCAGCGAGTTGAATTGTGATTTTCATCTCCCTGTGGTCAATAGGTCAACATACACCGGTAGCTCTGTATAATCTGCCATGTTGTCGTATTGCTTTATCGTTACTTTGTTGACCAGTGCCCTTTTTTTTTGCTGTTCTGAGCTCGGCTTAAAATAGAATAACTGTTTACTACGGCTCTTAAATGGAGGTGGGGGGGGGAAGGGGGAGGGGGAGGGCGTAGTATTTGCAATCAGATGCATTAAAAGTTGTTTTTTTTTTTGCCCAGTGCACCGAATTCTTCCCTTTGCATAGGGCCCCCACAATACTTGAGAAAGACTCTGAGTACAAAAATAATAATTGTTTGGGCTATTCTTTTTAAAACCCCACTTCTCCCCCCACCACCCACCCACCCCGTAAAAGTAAAGTTCCCTTAACCCTAACGGGCCATCGGGGCAGATGAAGTGTAGAACTCATCTGTTTCTATAACCTCGGCATATAAAGGGATTGTCAGGTACCCATTTAAAGCTGGGTGGACTTGTGGGACGACTTTGAAACACATTTCACCTGGAAAAATCCCCCATTGTGTCTACACCACTCGGCCACCCGTCCCACCCCCACCCCGGGACCTTCCATATTTTGTTCACTAATAACATGTGTCTGGTGTCCACTGCCGTGAATACACTACGTATTTACATATGTTTTTTTTTTTTGTAGTTTATTGTTTTAGAAGATTTAAGTCATTCTTACAGTAGTCAAGTCATTCTTACAGCAGTCAAATGATTCTTACAGTAGTCAAGTCATTCTTACAGCAGTCAAATGATTCTTACAGTAGTCAAGTCGTTCTTACAGCAGTCAAGTCATTCTTACAGTAATCTTACTAGCACTAGTGGCGCCCTGGGCGTGGACTGCCGCTCCCTTCACGTCCCAAGATAATGCTTAAAGTGGTGGACATGCCGACCCCCCCCCCCACGTTATGGTGACAGCTAACCGCTGGGAGTCGGGTCAGACGGGACGCGAGGTCTTTCGGAACTTACCCCAAGGCCCGATAAACCCGATTCGTGGTGGCAGCTCCGGCGGCATGAGCAGGCCCTTTATTACACAATTCAGAACTGGTCACTGTGCGGTCGGTTAGTATCTACCGCGTGTCCGGGACAAGCACGACCCCCCCCCCGGTGCAGACGCTGCAGTGAGGTGGAGGAAAGTGTCACCCGCCATGTTTTATTTGTCTGTCCAACCCTACTGGAGTTCAGGTAGGATCCACTGGGAAAAATCCAAAGGCCATTGGTTTGTATGTGCAGTTCTCTCCAGGAGTTTGGAGACACGGCGGCCTTTTTTTCACGAGCTGTAAAAAGACTAGGTCTTGTTGTGCTCGGCTCCCAATAGAGAGGTATTACGAGGTGACAGAGAAAGTATCGCCCTAGGTGGCCCAACCTTTTCTCTCCCCCCCCCTGCCTTAGTTACGCTACTGCATGTTTAAAGTTTAATTATTTGAAGTGATTTTTTTTTTATTATGTATCTATGATCTGAAATAGTTTCTTGTTCTTCTATCAAAATGTGTCCAATCAGAAGACCTGCTTCATCGGTTCTGTCTGTTTCAAGATGACGCATTGCTTACGTACCGCCAAGTGTTTGATGCAGTAAGTCAATTTTTTTTGTTCAGTTTCTGAGTTGATTCGATCTTTGATGGAGTAGCCCTATTTATAGAACGCTTGGGCAGTGGCGTAGCGGGCTTAACTCTCGCCCGGGGCACAATACCTTTTTAGCACCCCCACCCCATTCGAAAACCATGTAACATTATATGTAAACTATACCATTTGGTGCCCCTTTGTGAATAGCGCCCGGGGGATGATGCCCCCCTTCCCAACCCTCGTTACGTCACTGCGCTGGGGCGATCTTGTAGCACCCTTAACACACACACATACACACACACACATGGAGCAGTTCTCTTGATTAGGCAGACCTCCCCTTTTCAGAATTAATTCATTTTACATCTAATGCCAAAAGGGACATAGACACATACCATAAAAGAGTTACATTTCCAGTAATATTATAGTATTAACTTAACTGGTCTGACGGATAATTTTCATAATCTTTTTCTGTTGTCCCAATGCTAAAGGGACATGAACACATACCATAATAGAATTACATATCCACCAATATTGCATCATTTGATTAACTAGTCTCATGGTTTAGATATAGAATCTTTTCCTGTGGTCCCAATGCTAGAGGGACATAGACACATGCCATAATAAAATTGCATTTCTAGTAATATGATAGTGTCACAGACTGTATTTGTTCAACCACTGACATGGATTGATGTGGGGAAGAAAGAATGATGGGCCCAATAGTATAAAAGTAGGTGAGTTTTTCTGATCGGGAGCCATTGCCCACGCGGGGTCATCCACGTAAGGGTCTGTTTTAGACTCCCGACTCTACTGTATACTTAGCGGACAAGCTAAGAGTTCTTTTGAGAGCTATTTTATACGCATGTTTATAATACTGTAACCTAGCAGACAGCTAAGAGCTATTTTCAGAGCTATATGTATTCATGTTTAATAAACTCAAGTGCTGGTGACCATATACACATCCGATGTGAGTTGTTTCTGCATCTGTTCGTCACGTGGCTGTACACAAATAGAAATTATTTGACCTCACGCATTCAGCTTAGTTCTTAGATTACCTCATAGACAACGGCCATCACAACAGTCTACTGCTAGCCTGTGACACATAGCATTTAATTAACTGGTCTTAAATTTGCAATCAGCAGCATTAAAAGTTTGTTTTAATGCCTTTTTTTTTGCACCAAATTGTTTCTTTTGCACGTGGCCCCAAAATGTTTTAAAACGGCCATGACTACAAAAATAATAATTGTTTGAGCTATTCTTCAAAAAAAAAAATGTCTCAATACTATAAGCTTTCTTTGAATCTATTTATCAACGAAATGGTGACAAAAAATAGTTCGATGACAAGAGGCGCGGATGGATAAATTTTAAGGAGACGATGCTAGCTCTGCATGTTGTCAACAACCAAATGAAACAAACGGAACTGGAGTATTTATACAGGGTAAGCCCAGTTTTTTTGTTATTTATTGTTTATTTTATAGAATTCGTGTTTTAGTATGAAACTGATTTAGTCATTCTGCTTTGTTCTCTACAACTAATCTCGTACAGTAAAAGTCTTAACTGGGAGCGATACTATGGCGAAACTATACACAGGCGGAAGGAAGCATTTATTTTTTTTTTCTTCTAGCCAGGGGCGTTATCTGCCGTGCTTTTTGGTACTTTTCGGCGCAGAAAAAGGGGCGGCATTTCTAGAGTCCAGCCCCGGGTGCCACTAAAACTGGTTACGCCACTGGGGTGATATTTTCCTTCTTGGCAGTACCGCCGAGAGGGAGGGCGGGGGGTCGGGGTGGTTGGGGCCGGGGGGGCAAAGCTCTGGTGCCCGGCGAGTTTTAGGGGCCCGGACTGAGCTGGCCAATCAACTTTTGAAAATATTATTATCAGCACGGGGGGCCCGTGACAGCCCTGCCCAGGGGCCCGAAATTTCTGTCGGTGGGCCTGCTTCTTGGGGCTAGGCTAAGTGGGAAGGGGGAGGGGATATGAAATATAGCATAATGTGTCCAGTTATTGCTTCAACAACATCCCTACTTTCAAATATGTCATAATAAATAGATCTTTGAAATTTATACTTTAAATTCATTCTTTTTTACTGGCTGTGTTTGAATTTTGTAATTTACAAGTACTCTTTCATGCATTTTTAAGACAGTTTGTTTAAAATGGTATATTAGTACACAAAAAACAACACAAAAAGTTATACTGAAATATAAAAATAATATGTAAATTGAGAAAACCGTCTAATCTGAACAAAACTAGTAAACATTGCAAAAAAAAATCGAAATTCGTTGGTATATCGTATGAAAGAAATATAACTCTGTCAAAGCTGCTACTCTGGTTTTACACAATCTTGTAAACATTTTAATTGCTTCCCTTTGCAGGTTTTGGAACTCATAGACTGGGACATAGGGAAAGGTGCTGACTTCATGACATTCTCTGTTCTCTGTGCCTTGTCACACAGAGTTACGTCCCTCGAGTGAGTATTTTAAACTGTTTCAACTGTTGATTCCATTCATTGACATGTCTTGTATAATATGATGTCAGTCTTTAAGTTTGACACCATCTGTCGGTAAACTTGTGAATCCTTTAGTCTCTTAGGGGCGAAAACATTTTTTAATATATTTCTCCAAAACATTTTCGATGTCCATTTTTTTTCTTCAAGTTCCTGTAAGAATGAGATATCTCATATCTTTTAAAGAATAGGCCACTCTCATCGCTGACAGACAGGAGCAGATACGTGGGGTGTGTAGCAGGCCCGTAGCATGCGCGGGGGCCTGGGGGCCGGCCCCCTGCGTTTTGTCTGGCCCCCTCTGCTTGTTTGCTCTACTTAGTAACATTGATTTCCTACATCCTTGCTATTCGCCTGGCCCCTGCTGTAGAATGTAGTAGCTGGTGGGGATGGGAAGGTGGGTCAAATCAAACAGCCAAACGGGCCATACTTGACTCTCGGGCCATTCTTGACTCTTGGGCCGTACTTGACTCTCGGGCCATTCTCGACTCTTGGGCCGTACTTGACTCTCGGGCCATTCTTGACTCTTGGGCCGTACTTGACTCTCGGGCCATTCTTGACTCTTGGGCCATACTTGACTCTCGGGCCATACTTGACTCTTGGGCCATACTTGACTCTTGGGCCATACTTGACTCTCGGGCCATTCTTGACTCTTGGGCCATACTTGACTCTCGGGCCATACTTGACTGTCGGGCCATACTTGACTCTCGGGGAGCCCCGTAGCGTGAAAATTCTACAGCAGGGGTCAGGCCAATAGCAGGGAGGGGGCAGGAAATAAATAATTCTAAGTAGAGCAAACAAGCAGAGGGGGGCAGACAAAACGCAGGGGGCCCGGGCCCCAGGTCCCCCTGCACTCTACGGACCCGCTCTTGACCCATACTTGACATGTCTGATCTGTATCAGTTTGTTAATTTGATAAACGAACATCTCATTTCTAATGGCAGTACTTATGGTAGCTGATGGTAGCTACACTAATGGCAGTATTTATGGTAGCTGATGGTAGCTACACTAATGGCAGTACTTATGGTAGCTAATGGTAGCTACACTAATGGCAGTACTTATGGTAGCTGATGGTAGCTACACTAATGGCAGTACTTATGGTAGCTGATGGTAGTTACACTAATGGCAGTACTTATGGTAGCTGATGGTAGCTACACTAATGGCAGTACTTATGGTAGCTGATGGTAGTTACAC
This sequence comes from Bulinus truncatus, assembly GCA_021962125.1. Classification (NCBI taxonomy): domain Eukaryota; kingdom Metazoa; phylum Mollusca; class Gastropoda; family Planorbidae; genus Bulinus; species Bulinus truncatus. The sequence goes on from JAGDYQ010000250.1 coordinate 362,993, forward strand.
TAATGGCAGTACTTATGGTAGCTGATGGTAGCTACACTAATGGCAGTACTTATGGTAGCTGATGGTAGCTACACTAATGGCAGTACTTATGGTAGCTGATGGTAGTTACACTAATGGCAGTACTTATGGTAGCTGATGTTAGTTACACTAATGGCAGTACTTATGGTAGCTGATGGTAGTTACATTAATGGCAGTACTTATGGTAGCTGATGGTAGTTACACTAATGGCAGTACTTATGGTAGCTGATGGTAGTTACACACACCCGCGTTTCAAATTCTTTAAAGTAAAAGAGAAGTGAATTAAATATCGTAATGATTTTGTTAACTAATGAGTCATCTAAAACGAAATGATTTTTTATTGTTTTCTTGGAAAAGCTCTTGGATTAAACTTGAGACTTGTGACACCAGTTATCGCCTGCTAGACATGAAAGCATTTATGTGCAAGGTAAGGTAAGAGAGATTCATCAATCAAACTATGGCCCCGGGCCTCAGACCGTTCTTAGTTTTTTGTTGGGGGGGTCCCTTAGCAGCGGAGGCCCAATGCGGCAGCCTAACTTGGCCTGACCCGTTAGATCAGTCCTGCCAGGAACAATTTAAAAATTTAGATTAAAGATTATTTTTAACTGTTTAATTGGGTATAGAAGTAAACATTCCCGCTAAGTGTCATGTATATATATATATATATATATATATATAATCAAATTCCTTGTGATATATATAAAAGTAATCTCCATTATATAAATTAATTATCAAAAGGGGAATCCATAGTAGTGGCGTAGCGAGCTTAACTCGCACCCGGCCCGGGTCCAGGTAGCTTTTTAGAGCCGTCCCCCCTCCATTCGAAAACCATATAATATTATATGTAAAATATATACCATTTGGCGCCCCTTTGTGAGTGTAGCACCCGGGGCATGATGCCCCCCTACCCCGCTACGCCACTGATCCATAGTTTTAAAAGTGTTTGAGGTGCGACAGACTATAGATCATGGGGGGTGGGGGGCAAACTCTATTAATGCCGCGCCACAGACAATGTTCCCTCACACGAATTCGGAGCGTCGCTCATACTACACTACGATCGCTCATTCCGACGGACGACATCGCTTAAATCGCTCTCAAATTTCGGCCTCAAACAAAATGTCGCTCAGAGACAAAAATTTTTTGCTCACTTCATACCACACCTTAGAGGGAACATTGGCCACAAATGCCGTTAAATTTGACAGAAGTGCTGGACGAAGAGCAGATGAGTGGAATCCTTGTATGAGTGACGTAATGGGAAGAGGGAGAGAGACTGACTTCTTGATGTGTAACTGCACCACTTGGCCATCGTCCCATTTAAACAACTAAACTGGGCGTATTTAAACCCGCAGGCTGTGGTAGTTTGCCCACCTATGGACTAGACCAGTGCCCCCCCACCCCAACCTTTTCCTCGCCACGGACCGGTCAGCGTTTGATAATTTCACCGCGGCCCGCTGGAAAGTGGGGCGGGGGGAAGTTTGGCGTTGATTATTTCTCGTCTATGGAAAGTAGCGAGCTTAACTCGCGCCCGGGCACAATACCTTTTTGGCGCCCGCATTCGAAATCCATATAATATTATATATGAAAAATATACCATTTGGCGCCCCTTAGGGAGTAGCCCCTGTGGCATGATGCCCCCCCACCCCAAACTACGCCACTGAATGTCGTTATACTTGATTTTTGCTATAAATAAGATGGTAATCCGTGTTTCTTTTTTTCCACAGAGATTGTGGGAGCTGTGCATTGACCAGCAGAAGGTCATCACCGCTGACCAGCTGCTGGTGCTGCTCAGGTCGGGCGGACTTAGTGACCAGCAACAGACCGAAGTCCTGGAGACGTTCGGGCACAAGCCAGTCGTTGACTACCTCACCTTCTTAAGTTACATACCCTTGTTTGTCACGATTCACATGGCGGTGGTAGACAGTCCGCTGTCGGGTCCCGGGGGCAAGTGACCACCGCGGCCTCCCCTGGACTTCACAAACTTTCTCTGTAGTGGGGGCCCTAGGCAAAGAAACATTTCATGACGCTATGGAAAAATAAATATTAAGGCCGACGTTATGAAATAATGGGGCCCTTTAATAAAGTTTGAAATAGGGGCCCCTCTAAGTGCTCAGATAGCCCTTCCTCTTGTAACTAGTGAAGGAGGGGAGGGGTAATTCTGACGGGGGGTGGGGTGGGGGTTATCTGTGGGAAGCCTTCTAGTTTACTAATCAATATGAACGGGTCTGGATAAATATTTTATTCTTTCACGGACATAACAGGAGGAACGGGTGATTATGTGATGAACAAATCTTGTTTGAACATTTTATACGTAGCATTTGTTATCGGCGTTGCTCAAGAAGTCAATGTGCTCAGTGCTGTAACAAAGGCTTTGTAGAATGTTTATATGAATCAACAAACCAGCTATTTTCACAGTTGTATAAAAAACATGAAGTACACAGACACAAGTGTTTTGAAATAAACGAAATAAATACTGTGCTTTTAAAACAAAATATATTTTCAGACTATTTGTAAATAGATATATGGAATTCGGCTATATGTGCACACGTATGCTGAAATATTTCATTGTCCATGGCTGCCACTAGTTAATCCAGAGCCCCTGACAATATCCACCAATAGGGGCCCCTCTACAATGACCTTTTACTAAGCCATTATATAGTGGGCAGTGGGGGCCTTGATATGTGTTTGAGGCTCTACCTACTAGCGGTTTGAACATATTTTTTTCGTAAATCCAATAATATGGATTGGTCCGTCACTGACCTTCACACTCATCTGTCATACTGACTTGATCCGTCACTGACCCTCACACTCATCTGTCATACTTACTTGATCCGTCACTGACCCTCACACTCATCTGTCATACTTACTTATGGAATCTGTATATCACTTCTAGAACTAATTCGAATTCTAGTTCCGACGCTGGTTCTCCTAAAAACTAGATTTTCCAAAAAAAAATTTTATCCGCCGGTTAAGCCTTTCATTCCGAACTGATCCATTTCCAGAAAATCATTCTAAACTCAAACTGTTGTTTTGAATCTCCATGGGACATTCTGGGAAGACGCACCCTCAGGCGTAGCGTGCGGGGGGCAGGGGCCCGCCCCCCTGCGTTTTGTCTGGCCCCTCTGCTTGTTTGCTCTACTTAGTAAAATATATTACCTGCCCCCTCCCCCTGCTATTGCCTGGTCCCTGCTGTAGAATGCCTGGCCCCCTGCTGTACAATGTCTGGCCCCCTGCTGTAGAATTCCAGGCCCCGCTGCTGTAGAATGCCTGGCCCCTGCTGTAGAATGCCTGGCCCCTGCTGTAGAATTTTCACGCTACGGGCTGCTCACCCGTCACTTAGCAACGAACAGCAAATGAGCTTACAGCATTTTTATACATCTGTTCTCAACCTTTTTTTGCGACGGTTCTGCCAGGGGGTTCGAAAGTGTGTCCTCGGGTACCCCTCAAAAGTAAGTTCGCGATTTAGTGTACTTATTTTCATAACGGAATTTGCTGACCTTTCAAACGCGATACTTGGGCCACATGGTTTTGGGCAAGAGTCACTCATCAAACAGGCGAACTTTCTCAAACTCTCAAACGAAAAGTATACTTCACTGCGCACCTTTAGAAAAAGAGAGACTAATCAAATTGTTTAAAATTGAGCAATATGTGTTATATAGCACCTTATAGTCACATACCTATGTTTGTAAATTGGATCTGTACATTTTAAAGTTACTTTTTTTAAAATTTAAATTAAGTTTTAATTCACTGTGTTATGTTGTTAACTATTTCACCTTGCGTCCTCTGGATTAATTTTTTTTTAAATGTGTTATTCCATCTCAATTAATAGGAAATAAAAATGTTAAAAAAAATTAGAATCAGTATATGGAGTAACATTTTTTCGCTAGTTAATATTTTAGATTTTTTTTTTTACAATAACATAATTGTATTACTTTTTTCAATCTATTTCTGGGTAGGAAAGGAGGTAGCAGTCTTGTTTAAAAAATTTTTTCTAAGTGGCTTCCCCTTCTATGTCTAAAGACAAGCATCATTTCAAGCATGTATTTTCCGTTTAGAATTGTTTGTAAGAGTCCTTAGGCGCTACCTATAAACTCTTTCACGATCTGCAATCTGTGGTGCATTCTTATCGATTGCACAATCGGTAGGTAATGGCATATTGAAAAAAAATATTGCATGTTGCAATGTTTGATTAATTTCAAAATTTGAATTTCATAGTTTGTAACACTAACAGTAGCAAATCTAGTTGGATGTCGCTAACAATTACTTAACTGTCTTAACAGTTAACTCAGTTAATAACTGTCGTTGCATTTACTATTTTTCAGTTATAATTTTAGTTACAACTAATTACTAATAAAAAAAGTTACAACTTAAGTTCTAAACTAAAAAGGCAGTGGCTCCGGTTCCGTCATATGACGGGGCCGGTATCTTTTTTTTACCGATTCCGTCAACAGAATGAACTCTTATGATTTGGAGTTATTTTCTTTTCGCATTTTTTTCTAATTATACATTAAAATGAGAGGTTAGTTTGTGTGGCGCGCTAGTGATGTAGGTTGTTCGCTTGGCTGAGACCCAGTTAGGCTAGCTAAGTGCGGGTTCGATTCCTACTCGAGACATATATTTTTTTTTTTAAATTTTATTTTTCAGGATCAGGGTTAGGGATAGGGGGTTAGGGATAGGGTTAGGGTGTGGAGCAATATCTATTGATGGTCATTTTTTAATAAATCATAAATTTTTTTTCCAGATTTTTTTCAGGATTAGGGTTAGGGTTAGGGTTAGGGATAGTATTAGGGTTAGGATTAGGGTTATGGTTAGGGATAGGATTAGGGTTAGGATTAGGGATAGGGTTAGGGATAGGGTTAGGGTGTGGAGCAATATCTATTTATGGTCCCCGAAAAAAAAAATATCTCCGATTTTTAACAGTAAATAACGTCATCAACGTCTGCAGTAAATAAGAGTTCTCATTCATTCTGTTTACTCTTTAAATGTGTTAAAACAATCGCCGATTTTGAGCACCATCATTGTGTAAGTAATAATATCATAATATAAACTGCATTTATAACTTTACATCATAAGAGTTCATTCTGTTGACGGAATCGGTAAAAAAAAGATACCGGCCCCGTCATATGACGGAACCGGAGCCACTGCGAACTAAAAATGGTTAAACTTTCAAAACGTTTTTGCAGTGGGCGAGGGATACGTTAATTACATTTTTGTACAAATTTACAACAATTTTAATCAATAAAATATCCATAATTAATTGGGTACTTGTTATCAGTCCAAGCGCAAATTCCTGCTTGAGCATATTTTTGGAGTACTTACACCTTGTTGGGTACTTTGTACTCAGTCTTACTTTCAATTCAAAAAACTCAAGTAGTTGCATTGAAACCTTGGGTACTAAAACTATTAATACTTTTTTAGTACTTGGTCAGTACTTGAACATTCCTGGGGTAGACCTTTAAATATTTATTTAATGGTGCCCTATTTTGGTGCTGAAAAGTACTAAGTGTAGGTACTTCAGTATAGGACCTTGGCAGAGATTTAAAAAATTTTGTTAACGTTTTAAAAAAAACTAAAATTGTGGTTTCTGATTGTTGCAGAAATAGAGAAAAAAATTGATAGTCAACTGATTTTTTTAATGATGTTTTCAAAATCCTAATATTAATAGCAAGTAAGAGAGTAAGAATACATTCAAAAGATAGGTCACTTAAAAAAAAATTCCTGTTTAAGTCATATTCATGTTTAATTTAAGATGATGTTGTATTTTTTTCATTTAACACCCAAATTCAAAGTAAATTTGATCATCCTTGAACTAAACATTTCTTATGATAGTTTGACCATCGAGGGATTCTCAGCCAGGATATTGTCCATTGTTTTAGATTTCTTTGAAACTTTTTATCAATTAGTATCCTCATTATGCTTTAAAGTTTAAATATTTATACTTCTTTAAAAAAAATCAATTAAAATCTTTAAAGAAAATTTTGTGACCTATTCCCCATTTAACTACTTTATATATTGTCTTACAATACTATTTTTTTAAGGGGATAGATGCTCTTTAGGCCGCATTGGCCCTTTATGTTTTGTCACTACGATTAAGGTGTAAATGGGTCCTTGAAAATGACAGATATTAATACAAGATATATTGAACAAACGGGCACAGAGGGCGGTCAAAAATTCATCAAACCAATTATATGTTAAGGGATAGATGTCATTAAGCCCAATGGGCCCCTTATTTTATATCATCCTAACACATAATTGGTTTAATTAAAATTTTGTCTTGGCATCTGGAGGATGAGCATCAGTGTTTCTCATGGTATCTTTTTTCAATGTAACCTATATCAATTTCCGAGCTGTATTTAACACCTTAAATGTAGCCTACAATATTGTCCAATAGTTACTCTTTAGTGTGCCAGGTTTCAACGTACATTTACTATGTAGTCCAAATTTAAGAAAATTGTGTCTCTGTTGGATTAAATTTTTCTCTTTTTAAATAATCATCTTTTTCAGCAACGTTATTCCCCCATTGCCATTTTGGCATTAAAAGATTTGTTTATATTGGACTAGAGTCAAGCTAAGATTAAGCAGTTTTCTTATAGGAATCTTAATTTAAGTTCCTGTTCAGATACCAGATTGCCATTTTTGGCATTAAAAGAGTTTATTAGGCTAAATTCGAAATCCAGTTCTTGATTAAAGCCGATTCTGCAGTTTTAATAAATCCGGGTTCCATTAAAGTGATTTGCCGGATTTATTTGTTATTTAAAATTTTGGTGTAAGAAAATTTTTTGGCTCAACATAACTATGAAATATTTAGCGCTATACAATTAAATTAAAACAATAACTTCCTTTCTTTCCTGCTTTTTTTAAAATACATATAACGCTGATCACTTTTAGTTTTATACGTAAGTACAAATATATTAAAAAGGAAAGATTTGAATCGTAAATATATTAATTTAAAGGAAGCATTTAATTTGGTAAAATTGGATCCTGTTCCGATCCGGCAGGATTCAATTATTAATCCGATTATTTAGTGTAGTAAATGAGACACAAAAGTACAGATTAATTTATGATTTATGAGATTAAAGACTGATCCATTTATAAGAGTTTAGCATTTAATATTGGCCTTTAAAATCTGGATCCTATGCTGATTAGTAAAGGATCTGATTCAAATAAAACCTGTTTGTTCACACTGGAGAAAACCATTTAAATGTTCAGTGTGTCATAGAGGCTTTTAACCGTGCAATTTTACCCAACACCAGTTAGGTCATTCTGAAGAAAAACCATTTAAATGTTCAAGACCTTGTTATAGAAGCTTTTCTTCTAAAGACAGCTTGGCCAAATATATGCTAGTTCATACCTCTAAACTAGATGGAGATAATACTAGAATTGAAAAACGTCGAAGAAATAAAGTAAACACTGAACATTCTATTATACCTGTGAAGACTAAAAAAGAGGAAATTGTTATAGGTGTTACATGTATTTGGAAAAGGCTTTACGTCGGTCAACTACTAAATGTGCCAAGTGTAATAAACATTACTGCTTCCAGTACTACGAAATTGTTTATTAGATGCTCACCCTCTCAGTTCAAAAGATATTTAGTTCCCTAATATATATTATATACATGTAGTATATATATACGTATTACATTTGTTGTGCTCCAGATGTCTAAAAGGAATTAATAATTCAGTGACTTATTTCATTATTATTTCTATGTATTGTATTTTGTTGCTTTTTTTAAAAATTCTACCTTATAGTATGTGTTACAAACAAATAATTTTAAGCCTAACAATACATGCATTTTTTAAAAGATTTTTTTTCACCTTCCCACTGTATCTGAGAGAGAGAGTGAAACATTTGTAGAAGCAAAAGATTAAAGTTTCATTTCAAGCTAAAAATGATTTATTTGTTATTAAATGCTCAACATATTTAACACGTCCTTATATTTCTGATTGATTTTTTTTACTTATTTGGGATGACCCTAAATTATTCTTACAAACCTTGAAACGAAAGCATGAATTACAAAAAAAGTTAATTACTTTTACATTTCTTTTCAAGTAATTTGTTTCATTTGTGTAATTATCTTAAAGAATAAAAGTCAATTTTTATTGTACTAAATTATTGTCACGATTTTGTTCATACGATTTGTGAGGCAGAGTAAAAGGAATGCGTTATTATGTATTAAGACTGATGAATTGTTTAAACTTTTCGATAAGTATATAATACTAATTGGTAATCCTTGTCAATCTAATAATAGTAGTATTTATAATTTTGACATCAAATGAAGCAAAATAATTCAAATTTGGGGAAAGGAAGTTAAGAAGATTAAAGTGAAGTAAGAGTATTAACATAAAAGCAAGATTCAGCTCACCGCAAATTCGATAATATGGTTACGTGTGTTAGGATGAGCCAATCAGCATTTAATCTGCTTAGACATATTTATATCAGATAATTTTGAATGAGTTAAAAGATAATACATGTACATGTAGTTAACTTAATGATTATTTTTTCTTTCTTCTTCCAAATATTTTTAAAAAAAAAAAATTAAATACCAGGAGTTAACTTTATATAGTACAGTGGGATTCCGCTTAATCACACATCGGGTCCAAGGCTTTTTGTCCCAATTAAGCTGCTGTCCTAATTAAAAATACAAATTTACTATTGGCTTCTTGGTTTGGTTTCTTTGAGATTTGTCCCAAATAAGCTGCTGTCCCAACTAAGCGGTGTCCCAATTAAGCGGAATCCACTGCATTCCCCTTTTTTAATTACCTCTCTTTACTTTACTAGTGCAATGTACAAAGTATTAAAATGTTATTAAAAAAATAATATTCTGACCTAAAAGCATTATAAGACTTTCCAGAGTCCAGCAATTACTATAAAAGTGTTGGTATTGTAGATCTCGGCTTGAAATGCAGCTCATGTTCTCTTACATAGTCATCTCTTGTCCCAAATAGTGGTAAAATATTCATTTTACAATTAAAATGTAACATTCTTACCAATCAGCCTATTGTTGCACTTAGCTCAGTAAATTAAGGGAAGACATACCAAAGGATGAAAATAATCACAAACACTACATTAAGAGGTAAAAAACATGAATCAACAGAACTTCCTATCGTCAGAACTTCATATCATCAGAACATTATATTCCAATGTACTTCTAGTTAAATAAACAGTAGTTCAAATTGATTGCTCAGTAATCAATTGAGTTGGTATTTTTTTAACTTGGTTTACTTGCAGAACCAGTGCAGATTGATTTTATTTATGTGCTTAGGAGATTTTACCCATGGAAATTTGGTTTGACCTATAAAATTTCAGTTTGACAGAAGTGTATGAAAAAATTCCCTTAGCCCAAGCAGGCCATCGGGCAGATGAAGTGTAGAATTCATCTGTTTTTATAACCTCTGCAGAAGAAGTGTTGAATTCATCTGTTTCTATAACCTCGGCAGAAGAAGTGTAGAATTCATCTGTTTCTATAACCTCTGCATAAGAAGTGTAGAATTCATCTGTTTCTATAACCTCTGCATAAGAAGTGTAGAATTCATCTGTTTCTATAACCTCTGCATAAGAAGTGTAGAATTCATCTGTTTCTATAACCTCGGCATGTGAAGGGATTGTGTGGTTGGGCACAGCGGTCGGTGAACTTTTTTTAATCATTACCCCAAAATATTTCTTTGTAAGTAGATATTACTTCTTTCTCCTTTGGCTCTACAGCCCATTTAGGGCCCTGGCCTGCCATACTACACTTCCACTTTTCCCCATCCATGGTCTTCTTCCTCCACTCTCTCACACCTATGGCTTTTAGGTCTTTCTCCACTTCCTCCAACCATCTGCTTCTTGGCCTGCCTTTAGGCCTTGATATTACCCCACAGCAAATTAAAAATATATACTTTTTACTCACAAATGTTTCATTTTACCCCCAAAATTTCATTTTTATCTATTTGGGGTAATTTAACCCCAGTTCCCCGACCGCTGGGTTAGCACAACGCCCAGCGACCTTTACTTCCCCTACTTAAGTCAGGTACCCATTTAAAGCAGGGTGAACATGTGGGACAACTTTGACACAAATTACACCTGGTAAAAACTCCCATGGTTCTCACACAGGATCAAACCCAAGACTCTTTGGTCGACAGGCAAAGTGTATGAAACCCTTCTATAAACAAAACTATTCAACAAATAAGTATTTGAGAATTATTTGCATCAGTTTAAAGTTAGAATGCATTTAACATTGAATTTTTCTTTTTTTTTTTTAAATATTGTTTTAGTATTGAAAATAAAAACAAATAGCCTTGATGGTTAAAATTTTGGTTTATTTTTCAGGAAGCTGCAAAATATGTAAATATGTGTGACTGTGATTTGAGTGCAGGGTGAGCATTAAAATATCCAAGACGTGATCAGTCTTCAAGTAACTTTAGTGAAGATATCTTTTACTAGATCTTAGAGAAAAGTAAGTACGGTATAACAGAATTATTAGAATACAACAAACAATTTACAATTGAAGGAATTGTTGATGTCTAAAAGGATTTAAGCATATGAGAGAATTGTGCTAAAGACATGAAAGAATACAGGATACCTTATAGAGGAATTAAAATTGCAACATGATGATTCATAAATTAAGATGTGATTTGTGTAATAAACATTTTTTTACAATGAGACATTTGAAGTATCACATTGATGTTCATCTGGCGCTCACAGAATTTAAATGCTCAACTTGTGATAGAAGCTTTGTGTGGAAAAGAGACTTAGAGAGACACCTAGTAATTCATTCTAGAGAAAAGCCATTTAAATGTACAGGACCCATATGTTTTAAAAGTTTTTGTGACAAAGAAAGCTTGGCTAGACATATGCAAGTTCATACTCCTGGATTAGTCAGAGAAACAGCACTTGAAGAAAGTAAATAGAAATAAAGACACTGTAAACAGTAGAGAAGTTAATGATCATCATGTCGTGCCTGTTATAGTTGACATGAGAAGAAATTGTTTTCAGTGCTATCGTTTTAGAAAAAGTTCAGCGTAAGACAAGAACAAAAATGTATCAAGTGTAATAAATATTTCTGTTTCACGCAGGAGCCGAAATTGTTAGATGGTCACCCTCTTAGCTCAGATATTTAACTATAGTTTATCTAAAGGGTGCATATATTTAACAAAGTTGTGCTTAAAATTTCTAAAAGGAACTAATAATTCCAGTGAAATAGTTTTTTCTTATTTTTTCTATTGGTTTATTGTTTGAATACAAAAAGTTAAATTATGTGTTTTGTACTTTTTTCTAGTAAAAAATCTGCCTTGTGGACAGAAAATGTACATTTTGAAAGGAAAGATAGTTTATTTTTTTGTTTGTGTAGAAAATGTTGTAAAGTAACGACTACATTAATTAGCCTTAATTTTTATTAATTGAAGAAGTTAAAATTTAGTTTCAACACAAGATAATTAATTTAACAAAAATTGTCACTTTTATTAATCCCAACATATTTAATAAGTCCTTATATTTCTGATGAATTTGATATTCTGTTATACAAACTTATATTTTGTAAGTTTGAAATGGGAAAAAATGTTTTGGGTAATACAAATTTTTCTTGAAAATCTTGCAACAAAGAACATGTAATAAAAAATGTTTAAGTGAATCTGTTTCATTTATGTAAAATATGTTAAATAAAAATCAATTTTTGACGGCATACAATTTTTCCCACTTAGATTTTATTTTTCTTACACCTAATAGAGATAGTGAAATGCATGTGTTTTTTTTTAAAGGCTTATTTTTTTAAAATTACTGAGTAGTGTGAAAATTTTACTCCCAAGATAATTGCATAATAAGCTTAAAGGTCTCTAAAATAGTAGGGGGCTTGTCACAAAAGGGCTTAAACATCTTTGTAAAAGGGAAATAACTACAATTTGTTTTTATCTACTATTAGGAATTTTAACACCAAATCAAGCTAAATAACTCTTGATCAGGCTAAATGAAGTAGAAAAGACTGGATTGAAGTGACACTAGTAACATAAAAACAAAATATTAATATTGTAACCAGCTGATCCATCTGCTTTTAGTCTCCTTGATGTTTTATGCAGATCTAATGACTTAAGGAATAGTTTCATTCTTCTAATTTTCACTCAAATAATTTTATATTTTAACACATATACACACATTTTTTACAGATATCTCCCAGTCTGGTCATAAAACATCCAACCATTTCAATAGTGAATCATAAAAGTTTGGGAAACTCCTGCTACAGAAATTTTCTTGAGTGATATCACATGACTTAGTTTTGAGGTATTAATATTTAACTCCAGTTCGTTGAGCTAAATATTGGTTTAAGTTTTGAGGGGAAAAACTAGCTTCTATAAATAAATAAATTATTACTGATCTGTTGAGGGGGAAATTTTAAGAAAAATTTTTTAGATATTCCCCACAATTTTGTTTTACATGTTTCAAGTTTTTTTCTTCAATAATTTAAAGTGGGTTTGGAAGAGTATTACTTGTGTGGAGTTTTTTTTTATATCGTGGGGTTCTCTTTACTCATTAATGATTTCATGAAAATATTTCTTTACTCAACACAAATTAACACTGTACACCAATATTTATAAATATGATATATAAATCCCAGTTTGTTTTGAGAAATTACCGTTTCCGGTTAAATAACACCACTTACTTTTACTGTCAATAACACTTGACAAAAACTCTCTAAAATAGTCATGCTGTCTCTGGCCACTAATAACTGTTAAACTTGGCTGTCTCAAACATTCACCCCAACACCTTTTATGTGCATCAGTGTCTTATGAATAGTCACAAGGTCCACTGTCCAGTCATTTCATTGAGCTTTGTCAACCCACATACACAAAAACACAAATTTTTTTGCAAGGTAACTATACAAAAATGATCTGTGCATATCTTTCTCTTCTATGGTATATAACACGTGTATGGATTTTGCAGGCAGCATAGTTTTTCCATTCTATAGCCATTTTCTTTTCACTCTCCCTTTAACTGTTTCTCTGGTTCCCCTCTTTTGTCTTCTCTCATTTAGCATTCTTCTGTTACCTTTCATTTTTTTCTGGTGTGCCCAGTCCACCGTAGTCTTCTCATGGAATCATCCCACAGTTCAGAATTCTTTGTTACTCACCCTTATAGATATATGCAATAACCTAGAGTACTAAACTTGTATCTACAAATATTTCACAGCGTTAAAAAATGAGAATGTGTATAGTTTTCATTGAATAGCTCTATTTGAAAGAATTTTCTAGTAATAAAAATGAAAAATAAAGTCTTAAGTTTAATTTTATTTGATTCCACAGGAGGTTGCAATAGACTGAACAGTTATGCTTGCACGCAGCGAGTATCAATATGAAATTAAGATTTATAGCATTTTATGTGCCTTACTGATTTAAAAAAAACTTTAAAAATAAGACATAATTGTGCTTCAGATGTGAAAGAAAAGTACAACTTAGCTGTCTAATTAGTCACCAAAAAAATTTTTCGCTCAATAAAAGATTTAAAATTGCAACATGATTTCTCCTAAATTAAAATGTGATTTGTGCAATAAACATTTTATCAGAATGCCACATTTGAAGTATCACATTGATGTCCATTTAGGGCCCAAAGAGCTTAAATGCTCAACGTGTAATAAAAGTATTGTGAAGAAAAGAGACTTGAGAGGCACATAGTTTTTCACACTGGAGAAAACCATATAAATGTTTAGTCTGTCATAAAAGCTTTTTTAGTAAAGGAAACTTGATCAAACACCAGGTAATTCATTCTGGGGAAAGCCATTTAAATGTTCAGGACCATATGTTTTAAAAGTTTCTATGACAAAGATAGCTTGGCTAGACATATGAAAGTTCATACTCCTGGATTAGTCAAAGAAACAGCACATGAAGAAAGTAATAGAAAGAAGGACAGTGTAAGCCGTATAGTAGTTAATGATCATCATGTTGTGCCTGTTCCAACTAAAGTGAGAAGAAATTGTTTTAGATGTTATCGTTTAAAAAAGTTCAGCGTGGTGTAATTAATAAATGTGCCATGTGGAAAGCATTTCTGCTTCACTACTATCAGAAATTGTCTATTAGAAGATCACCTCTTTCTTCCACCCTCCCTTAGCTCATAAGAGCCAAGATATTGAATTACTTTTATTGTTTGAATCTTGATTTAGTCATGAAGCCTATTTAAATATTGTGTATTCTTTGTATTATGTACCTTGTAAAACATGTATCTTTTCATAAAACCCTGTCGTGTTACATAAGAATTCACCACTTTTTATTTTCTAAGTGGATATGTTTTCATTTTTGTAAATATTGTGTGAAATGTATTGTAAAAATAATTCACACCAAATCACATGTTATTAAGATTTTTTTCTTCATTGGTAAGAGCACACAAAAATATAAGTTACGGTTTAAATCCTAGAAAAAGAAAATCAGCACTAATGTAAATGATGGACATATTTACAACAACCATTTAATTATGATGAATTTGATATATTATTAGCATACTTAATTTTTTAAATTTAAATGGAATAAAGAAAACCTAGGGTTGACCCTGATTTTCCTAAAAAAAAATTTCAAAACATGTTACATTGGCTTTATTATTTGCAATTGTATTTGTTTATATTTTGTGTATTATGTGTGGTAAAATAAAAATAAAATTCACTTGTACTAAATTTTTTTCGTCCTACCTTCTGTGAGTGCGTGAAGGATTTTTGTTTTTTTTTTACCAAAAATGAAAGTTTAATTCCAAATGATAAAAAAATAAATGATCTCTTGTATAAATAATTAACATATTTATGACGCCCATTAATTTCTGATTAATTTGATATAAAATCATTGTATCATTTGGTTCTAGAATACAATTATGAAAATTTCAGGTGATCCTTATTTTGGGTAAATTACTTTGAATAATTAAATAAATCTCTTAGATGTATAGGGTCACATAATACTGGAGAAAAATTTTTGTTAATGATTATTTTCTTCCAAAATCAAACCTGATAGCCCACATGATAAGTCCTACTGAAGTCAATGTTCAGTGCAAGAGTATTTCATAAATGCTTTTCTTCAGAGTGAGGTCTCACTAATCTTCAACTAGTTCATGCTGAGAAGGGTTAGAATATCATAAGCACTTGCTTGAAAGGACTTCTAAAAATTCTCAGTAAAGCGTTCATCCTGATGTAAAATTAAAAAAAAAGATACAGTATATTCTATGTCATTTGACTTTTCTGCTAATGACTGACTTGAAGAAGCACCTTTTATCAAATATTTCAGTGCTACCTGTATCTTGTAAAAGATTGTTCAACATCAAATTTGCATGCTTGCTAGCACATTGTTTATTTCAATGCTAATTTTTTTCAAACAATCTTGTGTTATTTTTAAATCACAGCTTAAAACAAAAGACTGCATTTTTATGATTTGACTGAACAAGTCAATTACAATTCACAGTCTCACCATTTGTTAGTTTGCAAGAGAAAAAAAATAGGAGAAAGTTATGCCTTAGTAAAAATCAATCAAGGAAATTCATTCACTCTAGATTGATGAAGGCTAAAATCTTTCCAATGAAATTTTCCACTTAGGCTTAACTTGAGCGCCGGTGATATTTGTCTCAAAAGTATTTTGCTATCACTTATATTTTTATAATGGTTTTAAATTGTCATTATTTTTATTTGTTTGCTAAGCTATATATTTCTTTTTTCATTTAAAAGAGAAAAAGTAAGTTCCCTTAGCCCTTTCACATCAGGGCAGATGAAGTGTAGAATTCATCTGTTTCTATAACCTCGGCATATAAAGGGATTATGTGGTTAGCACAACGCCCAGTCAGCTTTTACTTCCCAACTTAAAGTCGGGTACCCATTTAAAGCTGGGTGGACTTGTGGGATGAGTTTGCACCAAATTTCAACTGGAAGAATTCCATGTGCCTCACCGAGGAGCGAACCCAGGACTCTCAGGTCGACAGTCGAGTATCTTAAAAGAGAAACATAGGTGTTAAATGTCAATTTCCTGTTGCTACTCAAAAGAAATAACTATATACAGTGCACCGGGGGAGGGGGGCAATGGTCAGGGGCCCGGACTGAGCTGGCCAATCAACTTTTGAAAATATCAGCACGGGACCCGGGACAGTCCTGCCCAGGCCCGAAATTTCTTTCGGTGGGCCTGACTATATATGGTCACTTTAAATGGCTTAGGTTATGGAACCAATGGTCACTTTAAATGGCTTAGGTTATGGAGCCACCAATTATAGGTCTGTAAGGGCTGGCAATTAAGGAAGATCCCATACACCACTAAAAGTACATATATTCATTTAAATGTGTTTACAAGAGACTGATAAGAACGCCTCTGAATGTTCTGAGGACCAAATTAAAGAAGCTAGCTCAATGGCTTAATTATATATATATATGCCAGTGCATGCATTCCTCTATTTTGAAATCAGAAGAGCTTGTTCCACAAGAAAAACCAAACAACTGAAGAATTTGAAAGACAGATACGACGTACGTTGTTGTTCGTGGGGGAATAGCAGGAGTTACTTGTGCCGAAACGGTAATGGCTGTGTTGTTAACGAGATAAATTGCTCAATCCTAAGTCTCTGTTGTAAGAAAGGTAATCAGTCTCGGTCCCATACTAGTCTAGTATTAGAATGATTGGCCATCAGTCACCATAGTGTCCATAACCGACATGTGCACATGTAGTATGATGTTTATATTTGTTTTTTTTTTGTCCACATGTTTACTTTAGGCTGTGGCTATCTCGACCCGGGTCCCAATAGAGGCTGCCGCTATTCGGACCCGGGTCCCAATAAAGTCCGATTGTTATTCGGACCCGTGGCTTATATGCACTTAGCTATACTATATTATATTTAGCATATAAACTTTATTGTTTTTATTTTATAATAATTGTTGGTATTGTATTATTTAATTGTTAGGTTAAAAACACAAAACACTCTTTTAAAAATTAGTAACCAAATTGATAACAAGATTAATTTCCCGTGAGATTTCCATTTACGACATTGTTTTGTCACGAAAATTTTTGACCAGGTTTTTGAAAACATTTTGGGAATTCATTATGCATATTTTTTTATTTTGATTTATTTTCTGTAGTACAATAATGAACAAAATATTTATTATTTTCATTAAAAACTTAGCTTGTGAAAAATGAGTTTCCATAGTATATATGACCAACACTGTATTAGTATGATATATACTTGTTGTCATTTATTGATGTATTAAAAAGAAACTTCCATAAATCATTCTTACAAATAAATTAATAAAATAAATAAATCAAATAATACACATGAGATATAAATCAATACAGATTGTTAAAACTTTTTGTCTTTATGTAAAAAAAATTTTTTTTTGTGATTATGTTGAGATACAGCGGTTTTTTTTCAAATTTGGCAATTAATTAAATTTTGTTCGCCCCCCCATGAGTAAAATTATTCTAATTAATAATAGTATAATGATTTCATCTACTTCTCTTTAAGTACAACAGAATATTTTTTAGTCTCAATGTCATAATGAATGTATTTAAAATGTTAAAGTTGTCTTTTGTTATTAAATGGTATCTGTAGAGATATTACCAATGTATTTATCTGGATTTAAAAAAAAAAGAATGATCTGTTATTTTTTAATACAAAAACAGAGCTTATAAAGGATTGTTAAGTTTTACGCATCAATGCAAATCTCATTTTATGTTTCTTTATAATGGTGTATGTTTATGAAGGTTACATAAATCTTACACTTTTGTCACATCTTTACTATTAAACTGAAAGTTTATGTGCGAGTTGTCACAAGAACTCCGAAATGGCCAACAGTAGGGATTTGAAATTCACAGGGCCATTGTGTGGGTGACAAAAAGTATATTTATTTTCTAGTTCATGAACTCTTTGGGTATAATGATACTTCCCTTATTTCGGTACTATCTACAAAGCGAAGCTGTAAAATTGATAGCACCTTATAAAATGTTAAATAAAATTTTTGTTCCAATTCAGCAAGTTAACAGTTATGATGAAAATAAATTCAAAAACTTTGTTCATTAGTTGCAGTAAAAACTTTATTCAATTAAAATAAATATTCTAAGTACATAATTTCAGGATATATAATAACCCTTGCTATGTCAGATGACCTTTTAGTAAATAAGACATTGTTTTCTTTGCAAAAGATGACAATGGCGCGATTTATCAAACACGTTGGGTCAATGGGATCAAGATACTAATGAAGAAGTGGCATGGTTTTTCGATTACTAAGACTGTAGGTTTTTTTAGGTTTTTCGATTACTAAGAATCTATAAATAGATTTTCGGGTCCGAATAGCGATCGAACTTTATTGGGACCCGCGGGTCCGAATAGCTACTTCCTTCTGCTTACTTTATTAAACCTTATCTATAGATTTATCTGATCTGTTTCAGCTTTCTTTACTGGCAGAGAATACAAAAAAGTGTGTCTCCTTGTTCATACTGGAGAAAAACCATTTAAATGTTCAGTATGTCATAAAGGCTTTTTTAGCAATGTTATTTTGACCCTATACCGGTTAGTTCATTCTGGTTGAAAACCATTAAATGTTGGGATATGACACCCTACTCTGCTGGCTTCCAACTTGACAATATAAAAATAAACTCATAAAAAATTACAAATTAATTTTATTTGAAACTAAATTTAATTTTAATTTTAAAAGTTACCCTCTTCCCTCCCAATTTTGTAATAATGGTCCATCTGTTGATTTATTCTTCCTTTACAACTGTTTCTGTTCCCACAAACATACAGTTTAAGTAAATCACAATTGCATGAAGAAAATCTTACAATTTAGATTTTTATTTCTCTCTACCCTCCGTTTTTTTTTTTTTACTGTTGTTTCTGTCTATCCGTCACCCACTCATACACTAATGACAACCAGGTTTGCATTAATAGCTCAACATTTATATTTAGACACATTAATTCAGTTCTTCTTAAGTAAAACATTGATAATTTAGTTGTTCTGAGTAATCAAAAGACTATGGGAAATAGTTCTTCAACTTTTTTTTTTACCATATCGACATTGTATACTAATCGGCTAGCTGTCTTTATAAAACTTATGTCCTGTACCCATTTGCAACTGTTAAAAATTTGATCCAGCACTGTTGCAATTTAAACCAGAAATGTCTAGTGAAAGCTGTGTGATGACTACTATTCCACCACACCATCCCACTAGTGCAATGTACAAAGTACCAAAATGTTATTAAAAAAAAAAATTTTCTGACCTAAAAGGATTATAAGACTTTCCAGAGTCCAGCAATTACTATAAAAGTGTTGGTGTTGTAAATCTTGACTTGAAATGCAGCTTATGTTCTCTTAATTAGTCATCTCTTGTCCAAAATAATGGTAAAATGTATATTGTACAATAAAAATATAACATTCTTAACAATCAGCCTATTGTTGCACTTAGTACGGTAAATTAAGGGAAGAATATACCAAAGGATAAAAATTATCACAATCACAACAACATTAAGAGGTTAAAAAAAATGAATCAACAGAACTTCCTACCGTCAGAACTTCATCATCAGAACTTAATATTCCAATGTAATTCTCCTCGGAAAATAGTTAAATAAACTAGTTCAAATTGTTTGCTCAGGAATCACATGAGTTGGTATTTTTTTAACTTGGTTTATTTGCAGAAAAATGAACTATTCTTTGAACCAGTGCAGATTGATTTTATTTATGTGCTTATATAGAGTTAAGACCCATGGAAATTTAATTTGACCGGTGGAAACTTATTGAAGTTACTATGGTCTGTTTCTATGACTCCGGCATATGAAGGCATTTTGTGGTTAGCACAACGCCCAGTCGCCTTTACTTCCCCAATTTAAGTCAGATACCCATTTAAAGCTGGGTGGACTTAGGACAACATTGACATAAATTACACCTGGAAACCATGGTTCTCACTGAGGTTCGAACTCCAAGACTCTTTGGTCGACAGGCAAAGTGTATGAACCTCTTTTCTATAAACAAATAAGAGCCTTATTTGAGAATTATTTGCATCAGTTTAAAGTTAGAATGCATTTAACATTGAATTTTTCTTTTTCATTTTTTTTTAAAATATTGTTTTGGTATTGAAAATAAAACAACTAGCCTTGATGGTTTAAATTTTTGTTTATTTTTCAGGAAGCTGCAACATATGTGAATTGAATGCAGGCTGAGCATTTACATATCAAAGACGTGATCAGTCTTCAAGTAACTTTAGTGAAGAAATCTTTTACTGATTCTTAGAGAAAAGTAAGTACGGTATAACAGAATTATTAGAAAACAACAATCCATTTACAATTGAAAGACTGACATTTTGTCTGACATGTTGATGTCTAAAATGGATTTTAAACATACAACAGAATTGTGCTAGAGATATGAAAGAATACAGGACCACGTAACAGAAATTAAATTTGCAACATGATGATTCATGAATTAAATGTGATTTGTGTAATAAACATTTTTTTACAATGAGACATTTGAAGTATCACATTGATGTTCATCTAGGGCTCACAGAATTTAAATGCTCAACTTGTGATAAAAGCTTTGTGTGGAAAAGAGACTTAGAGAGACACCTAGTAATTCATTCTAGAGAAAAGCCATTTAAATGTACAGGACCCATATGTTTTAAAAAGTTTCTATGACAAAGATAGCTTGGCTAGACATATGAGAGTTCATACTCCTGGATTAGTCAAAGAAACAGCACTTAAAGAAAGTAATAGAAATAAAGACACTGTAAACAGTAGAGTAGTTAATGATCATCATGTCGTGCCTGATATAGTTGACAAGAGAAGAAATTGTTTTCGGTGCTATCGCTTAGAAAAAGTTCAGTCAGACAAGGACAAAATGTATCAAGTGTAATAAACACTTCGTTTCATGAGGGGCAGGAATTGTTTACTAGCTGATCACCCTCTTAGCTCAGATATTTAACTGTAGTTTGTCTAAAGGGTGTATATATATATTGCAATAAACTTGTGCTTAAAATTTCTAAAAGGAACTAATAATTCCAGTGATGCGGTTTTTCATATTTTTCTTTTGGTATTTTTTGTGTATATAAAAAAGTAAAATTATGTGCTTTGTACTTTTTTTTTTTTCTATTAAAATATTCAATAGAACAAAAAACTTAAATTTTGTAAGTGGAAAGTTTTTTTTGTTTGTGTAGAAAATATTGTAAAGTAAAGTCCACGTAATTAGCACTAAATTTTAGTGATCAAAAAGCTAAAACTTAGTTTCAATGCAAGATATTAATTTAACAAAAATTATCACTTTTATCAATCTCCAACATATTTAGTAAGTCCTTTAAATTTCTGGTTAATCTGATATATTTTATACAAACGTCTGATTTGTAAGTTTGTTATGGAAAAAAATGTTTTGGGTGATACAAATTTTTCTAGAAAACTTGCAACAAAGAATGAACATGTAATAAATTTGTAAGTAATCTGTTTCATTAATGTAAAATATTTTAAATGAAAATCAATGTATGATTGAATAAAATTTTTCCACTTGCATTTTATTTTTCTAAACATCTGTTAAAGAGAAATGTATGTGGTTTTTTAAAGGCTTATGTTTTAAAAAATTACTGAGTAGTGTGAAAATCCCACTCCTAAGAGCGAAATTTCTCTAAAATAGTAGGGGGCCTGTTACAAAAAGGGCGTAAACATCTTTGTAAAAGAGAAATAACTACAATTTTTTTAAATCTAATATTAGGGAATTTTTACACCAAATTAAGCAAAATAACTCTAGATCAGGCTAAATTAAGTAGAAAAGACTGGATTGAAGTAATACTAGTAACATAAAGCAATGAAACAAAATATTAATATTGTAAATCCAGCTGATCCATCTGCTTTTAGTCTCCCTTGATGTTTTATGCAGATCTAATGACTTAAGGAATAGTTTCCTCATTCTTCTAATTTTCACTCAAATAATTTTATATTTTAACACATATACACACATTTTACAGATATCTCCCAGTTCGGTCATAAACATCCAACCATTTCAATAGTGAATCATAAAAAGTTTGGGGGAAACTCCTGGTACAGAAATTTTCTTGAGTGATATCACATGACTTTGTTTGAGGTATTAATATTAAACTCCAGTTCGTTGAGCTAAATATTGGTTTAAGTTTTGAGGGGAAAACTAGCTTCTATAAATAAATAAATTATTACTGATCTGTTGAGGGGGAAATTTTAAGAAGAAAATCTTTAGATATTCCACACAATTTTGTTTTACATATTTTTAATTTTTTTCTTCAATAATTTGAAAGTGGATTTTTAAGAAAAAAAATATTGGAAGAGTATCATTTGTGTGCAGTTTTTTTTTTATATCATGGGGCTCTATTCATTTATTGATAATTTCATACAAATTTCTGTCAATTCAACACAAATTAATACTGAACACCAATATTTATCAATATGATAAAAATTCAAGTTTATTTTGAGAAATTACTGTAATAACACCAATTACTTTTAACAGTCAATAACATTTGACAGCCATCCACTTAACAAAAACTATCTCTAAAATAATCATGCTGTCTCAGTCCACTACTAACTGTTAGACTTTGCCGCCTCAAACATTCACCCTAAAGCCTTTTTATGTGCTTCAGTGTCTTATGAATCACAAGGTCCACAGTCCAGTCATTTCATTGAGCTGGTCAACCCACATACACAAATTTTTTGCAAGGTAACTATACAAAAATGATCTGTGCATATCTTTCTCTTCTGTTGTATATAACATGTATGGATTTTGCAGGCAGCATAGTTTTTCCATTCCATAGCCATTTTCTTTCACTCTTCCTTACCGGTTTTTCTGGTTCCCTTTTTGTCTTCTTTCATTCAGTATTCTTCTGTTGCTTTCTCATTCTTTCTTTCTGTGTGCCCAGTCCACCATAGTCTTCTCAAGGAATCATCCCACAGCTCAGAATTCTTTGTTACTCACCCTTATAAAAGTATGCAATAACCTAGAGTACAAAAACTTGTATCTACAAACATTTCACAGCGTTAAAAATGAGAATGTGTATAGTTTTCATTGAATAACTGTATTTGAAAGAATTTTCTAATAATAAAAATGAAAATAAAAGTCTTAAGTTTAATTTATTTGATTCCACAGGAGGTTGCGATATACTGAAAAGTTATGCTTGTAAGGCAGCAAGCATTAATATGAAATTAAGATTTATAGCATTTTATGTGTCTTACTGATGTCAAAAAACTTTAAAACATAAAACAGAATTATGCTTCAGATGTGAAAGAAAAGTACAACTTAGCTGTCTAATTAGTGACCAAAAAAAATATTCTGCTCCATAAAAAAAGAGTTAAAATTGCAACATGATTGCTCCTAAATTAAAATGTGATTTGTGCAATAAACATTTTATCAGAATGCAACATTTTGAAGTATTACATTGATGTCCATTTAGGCTCAAAGTAGCTTAAATGCTCAACGTGGTAATAAAAGTATTGTGTGTAAAAGAGACATGGAGAGGCACATAGTTTTTCACACTGGAGAAAACCATTTAAATGTTTAGACTGTCATAATAGCTTTTTTAGTAAAGGAAACTTGATCAAACACCTGTTTATTCACACTGGAGATAAACCATTTAAATGTTTAGTCTGTCATAAAAGCTATTTTAGTAAAGGAAACTTGATCAAACACCAGGTAATTCATTCTGGGGATAAGCCATTTAAATGTACAGGACCCATATGTTTTAAAAGTTTTTATGACAAAGAGTTTGGCTAGACATATGAGAGTTCATACTCCTGGATTAGTCAAAGAAACAAAGCACTTCCTGAAAAAGCATTAGAAATAAAGACACTGTAAACAGTAGAGTAGTTAATGATCATCATGTTGTGCCTGTTCCAACTAAAATGAGAAGAAATTGTTTTAGATGTTATCGTTAGACAAGATTCAACGTCGGGTAGTCAATAAATGCGCTGCATGTGAAAAACATTTCTGCTTCACCACTGTCAGAAATTGTTTATTAAATGATCACACTTCTCCCCTAGGTCATGAGAGATGATTCATTCAATTACTTTTATTTCTTGATTCTTTGTTTAGTCATGAAGCCTAATTAAATATTGTGTATTGCTTTGTATATACATTTATTTTTTTTTTAACTTAAAATGGTAATTGATTAGTTTTTTTTTTTCTTATCAAACCTTGTAAAATATTTTTTTTACTTTTTCACAGGCATTCCACACAATTTTATTTTAATATGTAGCATATAATTTTTTCCATATTTTAAAGTAATTTTTAAAAAAAAAAATCTTTGCAGTTTTTTTTTTATATTTTGGGGCTCCGTTCACTTATTAATGATTCCATAAAAATATTTCTGTCAACTCATGACAAGTTAACCCTGAACACCAATATTTCCATCCCCCTTATTTTTTTGGCAAGAAGACTAAATTACAATGATTTGTGCAATACTCCTCTTTTCTCTCCCATCAACACTTTCTCTGGTTCCCATTTTGTCTTCTATCATTTAGCATTCTTCTGTTACCTTTCATTCTTTCTTTCTGTGTGCCCAGTCCACTGTAGTCTCCTCATGGAATCATCCCGCTTAACCTATATACAAAACTTGTATCTACAAATATTTCAAAGCATTAAAAAAAATTAGAATGTGTAGTGTTAAAAGTGAATAGTTAGTTGAAAGAATTTTCTAGTAATAAAAATTTAAGTCCTAGTTTGAATTTTTTTTTTTATTCCTCAGGAAGTTGCAATAGACAAGATTTATGTTTAAATTATAATGCATTGAGCATTAAAATGAAAGATTTATAAGTGAGCCTTTAAGTAACTGTTATTGTATCATATCAGTTCTTTGTGAAAAGCAATTAAAGTATCAATAAACTTCATTAGAAACGGCAGTCAATTAGACTATTGCAAGCATTACATTTTATGTGTCCTGTTGAGGTAAAAAAAAGTCTTATAAACATAAGGCAGAATTGTGAGATATGAAAGAACAGTACAACTAAACGGTCTAATTAATCACCAAAAAATATTTCGTTAAATTTAAAAATATTTTAAATAGCAATATGATTACTCTTAAATTAAAATGTGATTTGTGTAATAAAATTTTTGTACAAATGAGACATTTGAAGTATCATATTGACGTCCATCTAGGCCTGTCAAAATTTAAATGCTCAACGTGTGACAAAAGTTTTTTGCATAAAGGAGACTTAGAGAGGCACCTAGTATTTCACACTGGAGATAAACCATTTAAATGTTCAGTATGTCTTAAAGGCTTTTTTAATCAAGAGATCTGACCGAACATGAGTTGGTTCATTTTCCTGGACAAAAGCCTTTCAAATGTCCAGGACCTGTACCATGTTATAAAGCTTTTGGGATAAAGAAAGCTTGGCTAGACATATGCTAGTTCATACTCCTAGGTTAGACAATAGAATAGTTAATGATCATCATGTTGTTCCTGTTCGACTAAAGTTAGGAAATGTTGTTTTAGGTGTTATCGTATAGAAAAGTTCGACGCCGGGTAGCTAATAAATGTGCCACATGTGGAAAACACTTCTGCTTCACTACTGTCAGAAATTGTTTATTAGAAGATCACCTCCTTCCCCCATAGCTCATAAGAGCTAAGATATTGAACTACTTTTATTGTTTGAATCTTTATTTAGTCATGAAGCCTAATTAAATATTGTGTATTGTTTACATACATGTAACACTTTTTTAGCTTAAAATAGTAATTAATGATTAATTTTTTTCTATTATGTACCTTGTAAAAAAAATGTATTATTTTATAAAACCCTGTCATGTTACATAAGAATTCACCACTTTTTATTTTCTAAGTGGATATGTTTCATTTTTGTAAATGTTGTGTGAAATAATAACCTAGAGTACTAAACTTGTATCTACAGATATTTCTCACAGCATTAAAAAAATGAGAATGTGTATAGTTTTCATTGAATAGTTATATTTGAAAGAATTTTCTAGTAATAAAAATGAAAATAAAAGTTTAATTTTATTTGATTTCACAGGAGGTTGCAATAGGATCGAACAGTTATGCTTGTAACGCAGCAAGCATTAATATGAAATTAAGATTTATTGCATTTTATGTGTCTTACTGATGTCAAAAACTTTTAAACATAAGACAGAATTATGCTTCAGATGTGAAAGAAAAGTTCAACTTAGCTGTCTAATTAGTCACCAAAAAAATATTTCGTTCCATAAAAATAGATTTTAAATTGCAACATGATTACTCCTAAATTAAAATGTGATTTGTGTAATAAAATTTTTGTACAAATGAGACATTTGAAGTATCACATTGACGGCCATCTAGGCCTCTCAAAATTTAATGCTCAGCGTGTGACAAAATGCTTTTTGCGTAAAGGAGACTTAGAAAGGCACCTAATATTTCATACTGAGATAAACCATTTAAATGTTTAGTCTGTCATAAAAGCTATTTTAGTAAAGGAAACTTGATCAAACACCAAGTAATTCATTCTGGGGAAAAGCCATTTAAATGTACAGGACCCATATGTTTTAAAAGTTTTTATAACAAAGAAAGCTTGGCTAGACATATGAGAGTTCATACTCCTGGATTAGTCAAAGAAACAGCACTTGAAGAAAGTAATAGAAATAAAGACACTGTAAACAGTAGAGTAGTTAATGATCATCATGTTGTGCCTGTTCCAACCAAAGTGAGAAGAAATTGTTTTAGATGTTATCGCTAGGAAAAAGTTCGGCGAGGTGTTGCTAATAAATGTGCCACATGTGGAAAGCATTTCTGCTTCACTACTATCAGAAATTGTCTATTAGAAGATCACCTCCTCCCCCATAGCTCATAAGAGCCAAGATATTGAATTACTTTCATTGTTTGAATCTTGGTTTAGTCATGAGGCCTAATTAAATATTGTGTATTGCATTGTATATAACACTTTTTAGCTTACAATAGTAATTAATGATTAATTTTTTTTTTCTATTATGTACCTTGTAAAAAATTTCTTTTCATGAAACCCTGTAGTTTTACATAAGAATTCACCACTTTTTTTTTTCTAAATGAATATGTTTCATTTTTATAAATATTGTGTGAAATGTATTGCAAAAACAAGTCACACCAAATTGCACCTCATGTTATTAAGATCTTTTTTCATTGGTAAGAGCACCCAAAAATACAAGTTTTTATAAATGGAATAAAGAAAACCTAGGGTTGACCCTGATTTTCCTAAAAAAATATTTCAAAAACATTAGTCAGTTGAATTTGTTCATATTTTGTAAATTGTGTGTGTTATATGTAAAAAAAAAAAGTTCCCTTCTTAGCCCTAACGGGCCTTCGGGGCAGGTGTGAAGTGTAGAATTCATCTGTTTCTATAACCCCGGCATATGAAGGGATTGTGTGGTTAGCACAACGCCCAGCCGTCTTTACTTCCCCAACTTAAAGTCAGGTACCCATTTAAAGCTGGGTGGACTTGTGGGACTAATTTTTGCACCTAATTTCACCTGGAAAATTTCATGGGCCTCACCGAGGATCGAACCCACGACTCTCAGGTTGACAGTCGAGTATCTACACCACTCGGCCATCCGTCCCACTGTGTTATATGGTAAAATAAAAATAAAGTTCATTTGTACTAAATTTCGTTTCACATTTTTTTTCATTCAACCTTCTGTGAGTGTGTGAAGGATTTTGTTTTTTTTTTACCAAAAAATGAAAGTTTAATTCCAAATAATAAAAAAAATAAAGGACCTCTTGTATAAATAATTAACATATTTATGATGCCCATTAATTTCTGATTAATTTGATATAAAATCAATATATCATTTAATTCTGGAATGCACTGTGAAAAGTTCAGGTGACCCTTATTTTGGGTAAATTACTTTTGAATAATTAAATAAATCTCAGATGTATAGGGTCACATAATACTGGAGTAAATTTTTTTTTAATGATTATTTTCTTTCTAAAATCAAACCTGATAGCCCACATGATAAGTCCTACTGAAGTCAATGTTCAGTAAGAGTATTTCATAAATGCTTTTCTTCAGAGTGAGGTCTCACCGATCTTCAGCTAGTTTATGCTGGAGAAAACTATTTAAATGTTTACCAAGTTATGGCCTCCCAAAACAGAGTGCGCTGGAGAGTGATTGCAGAGGTCCTTTACATCGCAAGGATTTCAAGGAGTTAAGTCATTAAAGCTTTCCTGAATGAGTAAACTTAATCTGTAAAAATCATTTTCCTTGAGAAAAAAACATGAACTTTTTCCCCACTTAGAATTAAGTCATGCTTTGCAGAGGTCTTACTAAAAGGTCAGTAGAACCTCCATCCAAACTGGTATCTGCCTTATCCAGGAAAGAGTTACATATTCAGAATATCATTAGCGCTTTGCTTGAAAGGACTCTTTTAAAAATCCTCAGTAAAGCATTCATTCTGATCTAAAAAAAAAAAAAAACAGTTTATTCTGTCATTTGACTTTTCTGCTAATGACTGACTTGAAGAAGCACCTTTTATCAAATGTTTCAGTGCTGCCTGTGTCTTGTAAAAGATTGTTCAACATCAAATTTGCATGCTTGCTAGCACATTGTTTATTTCATTGCTAAGCACATTGTTATTTTAAATCACAGCTTAAAAAAAAAACTGCATTTTATGATTTGACTAAACATGTCAATGACAATTCACAGTCTCACCATTTGTCTTCAAGAGAAAAAATTAGCAGAAAATTATGCCTTTCTGAAAAATCAATCAAGTAAATTCGTTCACTTTAGGATTAATGAAGGTTAAAATCTTTCCAATGAAATTTTGGTATTAAAATTTTCCACTTAGGCTTAATTTTTTTTTACATGCAAAGTAGAGCACCGGTGATGTTTAATTAAGACTTAAAAAGTATTTTGCCAATACTTATATTTTTATAATGGTTTTTAAATTATGTGTGATTTATATTTGTTTGCTAAGCTTTATATTTCTTTTTTCATTTAAAAGAGAAACATAGGTGTTAAATGTCAATTTCGTTGCTACTCAAAAGAACTATATATGGTCACTTTAAATGGCTTAGGTGATGAGGCCACCAAGTATAGGTCTGTAAGGGCTTTGGCAATTAAGGAAGATCCCGTACACTACTGAAAGTGACATATAACATCATTTAAATTTGTTTACAAGAGACTTATAAAAATGCCTCTGAATGTTCTGAGGACCAAATTAAAGAAGCTAGCTCAATGGCCCGTTAATTATATATATATGCCAGTGCATACATTTCTCTATTTTGAAATCAGAAGAGCTTATTCCAAACAACAGAATATTTAGAATGACAGATACGAAGTACGTTGTTGTTGGTGGGGGAATAGCAGGAGTTACTTGTGCCGAAACGGTAAGGGTTATTTTGTTAACGAGATTAATTGCTTAATCTTAAGTCTTAGTTGAGAGAAAGATAATCACTCTTGGTCCCATACAGCGTTGCCATACTAGTATAGTATATTACTATAGGCTATCATTGACTTTTGTCAACTTAGTGTATTATTAGTATTACTGTATGGTAAAGAATGTTCGAAAAGTAATTCTACTCTATATGATATGACCTGATTATGCCTTATACTATGGTATAAAGAAAATATTTTTGTTCTATTACATTTCCTTTGTCACTCATTAAGGAGCAATGCTCGATTTAAGAAAAAAACCAGTGCCTGGGATGAACACAAATTTCTGCAGAGCCGAGGTTAAATCATTAAATGTCTATGATTTCATCCCCGGCTGGGATATATTAGCGGTAAATCGAGCCCTGTTAAGGAGTAGTATAGAAGTAAATATGAAATTAAAAAAAACAACAACAATTGGTTTGTATGAATCCTATGAAATAAATACAGGTGCATATGATGGCATATCACATGTGCACATGTAGTATGATGTTAATATTTGTTTTTTTGTGTCCACATGTTTACTTTATTAAACCTTATCATCTAAAGATTGTTCTGTTTCAGCTTTCTTTACTGGCAGAGAATGCAAAAGTTTGTCTCCTTTCAGCTTCTCCTCTTATCAAAACTGTAACTAATCTCATTCAGGTACTAGTACTGGTAAATGAGTATGTGGGAGAAATAACTCCCCATAAAAACTATTTAAAATAAGCATGTTAATTGTCCATTTGAGGTACCAAAACACTTTTCACATTTTTTTTCTTCTATGTATGTGCCTGAGTGGACATGCAGTATACTATTTTTTGTTCTAAATCTGTAGGTTACACCAAATATTGAAAGTTTTGATGTGACAGAGCAACCCTATGCACATTTGAAAGAACACAACTGTAGTGTTGAAGTCATTCATACCACCGTTACTTCTTTATGTGCCAAAGAAAAGGTAAACTGAATTTTCATTAAAAAAAAAAAAAAAAAAAAAGCTTATGCTGTTCAGTACTTACAGTGTATTTGTGAGAATTTAATCTGCTCTGAGGCAGCCTGTAAAAATTGTAGTTACAACTCTGTTTCTCTTAATGTTACAAAGCACAACTTTGTAAAATAGATAAATTAAATAGAGGATAATTTATTTACACAACAAATATCACTTTTATTTTATTCTCTTTCTTTGATTCAATTCTTTTCTTTGCAGGTTGGTTGCAAAAACAAACACTCCACTGCTAGTGAGACAGTTCTAGACAAAGCTTGTTTGACCTAATATTTTACACTTTGTATTTTTGTGACTAAATGGAATAATAATTTCTTCAAGCATCTAATTTAAGACTTTTTTTTAAAAACTATATAACTGATTTCACTCCAATAAACAATTACAGATTAAAAAAATTAAGAAACCCAGTGATTAACAGTTAATATTATTAGAAATAATCATCTTCAAGTAAAACCTTTTTTTTTTTTTTTAAATGAATAGTTCCTTAAGACATCTGATGGCAGAACTATAGAGTTTGATAAACTATGTGTCTGCACTGGAGGTAAACCAAAGGTAAGTTAACTTTAAATTACTTAGCCGGTAAATAAAATTCATTTTGCTCATGAACTCCTTTCTTGTGTGTAGAAGCAGTTTGGAATAATTTATATCCAAGTTAACATGTGATTAATGTTGACCATTACCTCCCTTACATTATAACTCCATTTATTGTTTGTTTTTTTACCCTAGCTCATCGCTGTAGACAATCCTTATGTAGTTGGAATTCGAGACACAGAAAGTGTCAAGGTAGGGTAATTAGATCTGAAGTAGCTTTAAGCTAAATGTATTAGTTTGATTTTGTTGTGTTCATATTTTTTTTTTTTTCAGAAAAAAAAAAATATTGGTATTTATATTTTTGGTGAAACTTCACAATTTTTTTTATTTTTTTTGGGTCTCGTTTTTACTTTGTGAAATTTCATATCACATTGAGCAACTTCCTTATGTTGCTAATACTGGTGCATCCATCAGTATGAACATTGTTTCTTCTAATCAAGATTATCTTCTTGTGCGCAATGTAATCTGGTATTGTGTTGTTATATTTCTTCATATTTTGCTTATCTAGGAAATTTTTCGTTACTCATGACAATACTTGAAAGAGCTGCACCAAAGTAATTTTTCTAAAGATTTAGTAAAACAGAACCTTAAAAAAGTCTCATCGTGAGCTGCACAAAGCTCAACAAAGTCACATGCAACTCCAAGAGCCACATTTAGCCATCTCCTATAATGTATTAATTATACGTAAAATAATTTCTACATTTTTTTTAGCAATAAGCAAAGCACTGTAAATTAAAGGAGGCATTTACTATCTAATGATCTAAATACGTGCACATGTATAATTAATTTAGCATAAACCTAGATAGGTCTTAAATAAATAACTTGTGAAAATTATACTCAGGGGACAGACATTGGTCTCTTAAAATATCTAATGAGGTTTTCTCGAGTTGAGCCATTGAACACCTTCCAATAAAATTTTCCATTGATGCTTTGACATTAGTTCATCAGATGAACACCTTTCCAATAAAATTTTCCATTGATGCTTTGACATTAGTTCATCAGATGAACACCTTCCAGTAAAATTTTCCATTTAGGCTTTGACACTAGTTCATCAGATTCTGTATTAATTCAGATTTTAATTGTACATGCTGATTTATTTTCACTCTGCAGGAATTCCAAAAGAAGTTAAATTCAGCCAGAAGAATTGTGATAGTTGGCAATGGAGGAATCGCTACAGAACTTGTGTCAGTTACTTGGTCTTTATTATTTAAACGTTGAAGAATTTCTAGTATATAAAGATGTTAAATTGTTTATATTAATAGCTAGTGATCAGGTACAAAGCAAGGGAATCAAAAAGAAATATTTCTAGCTAATTTCCCATTTCTTGTAACATGATCTTCCATTTCTCAGACTTTCCAGTTATTCTTTTTATTATAATCTGCTATCATATCTACATTTGAAGTTTTTAAAAATACTAGGAACCGTATCACAATCTGTAAAATTTAAGAATGTCCCCATAACTAATCTTTCTGTTGCAATGTAACTTTAATGAAATGAAACCAATGTTTTAATTTTTAGATATTTATCATTCTTGATTTCTAAAAAAAAAATATTAGAGAGCAGTAGTCACAGATATTTTTCTTTGATCTCAGTTACACACTGACTCACTCAGCTATGGGGTTGTGAAATGGGAAGTAAATGCAAAATTGTCCCACCTTAGATTTTAGGCCCAACATATGATCTAGAGATAATATCTCATCCTAACTGCAGCCTAAATCAGTCAAGCCATTTGACTAACAATCCAGCAAAACATTTATTTACTTTAAAAGCATTACCTGTTGGACCAAGATGTCTGTTGGGATATTGTAGCTTTTACCTGCATACATTTTATTTTTCCAGGAAGAAATGATAATAACTGTTAGTCTTTGATCTGTTGTAGTTATGAGCTGGAAGGCTGTGAGGTGATCTGGGCCATTAAGGACAAATCTATAGCCCACACTTTTGTGGATGCAGGTGCTGGTGAGTTCTTCATGGAACACTTGAATAAGGTCAAAGATGATTCTCCTGAAGGTCTCTCCAAACGATTAAAATATACAACGGAAGGTGAGTAAATTTGAATAAAAATAATTGTTCTCTTTTTCTTTGTTTACTTTTTAGACTTTAGATCTTACTTTTATTGTAAGATGAATGGATCTTACTTTTATTGTAAGATGAATGGATCTTACTTTTATTGTAAGATGAATGGATCTTACTTTTATTGTAAGATGAATGGATCTTACTTTTATTGTAAGATGAATGGATCTTACTTTTATTGTAAGATGAATGGATCTTACTTTTATTGTAAGATGAATGGATCTTACTTTTATTGTAAGATGAATGGATCTTACTTTTATTGTAAGATGAATGAAAATTTATTTTTTAAAGGTCTTTTTATTTTACTGCCCACAGTACACATTAAGAATTTCTCCTATTAGTTACAAGATGGTTTGATATTCAAATTGACCAATCATATTTATTTTCTTCCCATGTATGAAAAGTATTAGATAAATAAAAATCTGTCTTAGTAATAGATTCTCAGATGGATCAAATCACTTATAGGCAATATATGTGCAAGATTTTCCTAACCAGTGCTGGTATGATGCACAATAACTTAAATCTCACAAAACTGTTGTGTGACTTTTATTTGAATATATGGAAACATTAATTACTTTGGTGTATGAGAACTAGCTAATTGTTCTGCCAGGGGTTGTTCCTCCACAGTCATATTTGAATTTCGGCTCATTAGGAGTCTTAGCAGACTCTTTTAATTGCTAGGATTGCTGCTTAATAAAAACAAATATCAACAGCTGTAGGTAGATTTTTTTTTTTGAAGAGTGCTGCATATTGAAATGTAAACAATGGCTACTGAAGGCACACTACCATTCTGGATTGTTTTAAGAAAATTCATTCCATAAATTGTATAATAGTGTATTGTCAAAACTTGATGATTTAAAATTATAAATGAAATATTTTTATAGAAAGAAAAAAATAGAAGAAAAAAATATAATATAAGTAATAAGGAAAAGTACTTGCCTTGTTAAGTTCTTTTTTTCTCAGATTAAATCTTATTATTGACAAAGATCTCAGCATTCATTAATCGCAAAGCATACATAATAGATTTTTTTATCCAAAGTAAACTTTTTTTTATTGTTATTTATGAAGTTAAACCTTTCTTATAAAAAAAAAAATTACTTTTTCAGTTAGATCACTGCAGTTATAATGTTGTATTACTTTTTTCAGTTAGATCACTGCAGTTATTATGTTGTATTACTTTTTCTGTTAGATCACTGCAGTTATAATGTTATATTAATTTTTCAGTTAGATCACTGCAGTTATAATGTTATATTACTTTTTCAGTTAGATCACTGCAGTTATAATGTTATATTACTTTTTCAGTTAGATTACTGCAGTTATTATGTTGTACATGTATTACTTTTTCTGTTAGATCACTGCAGTTATAATGTTATATTACTTTTTCAGTTAGATCACTGCAGTTATAATGTTATATAATTTTTTCAGTTAGATCACTGCAGTTATAATGTTATATTACTTTTTTCAGTTAGATCACTGCAGTTATAATGTTGTATTACTTTTTCAGTTAGATCACTGCAGTTATTATGTTGTATTACTTTTTCTGTTAGATCACTGCAGTTATAATGTAATATTACTTTTTCAGTTAGATCACTGCAGTTATAATGTTGTTGTTTTTTTTTTGCTCTAGAGGAGCACGATCTAAAATTATCTGCCAAGTCGCAGGTCATGGGAAGTGCACTGGGTCCAGACTGGGCAGCAGATTTGAACATTTGTGGTGCACAGCAGGTAAGAACTATCATTCCCAATGGGTTTTTTTTTTTTTTAATTTTTTTTTTTTTTTTTAATATACTAAGAGAGTTTATCATTTTATTCACATCATGGAAAAGAAATTGTCTTCATATGTACAAGCAAATTTGGTCTTGAAATTTAGTTAGTTACTCTATAATATTTTGAACTAATTTTTTTTGCTCATTTCACATAATTTTATATTTTTGACCTGATTCCTGCCAACAGATTTTTTTTTCATTTGATAATAATATAAATACATCTGTAAATAAATCATACATACTATAATAAAAAATGTAAATACCTTAGTGTAAAAATAGTATATGTATATGTATTTAAAAAATATTGTTGTCCATTTCTTTATGGTGTTCATAAATGCCTTGTTTTTTGTTATATTTTTATCATGAAAAAAATCTAAACAAGTTTTTTTATTGTCTATTTAAATTCCTTTCTGCTCCTTGTGAGTATTAATATTGTAGATATCTCATAGCGTCCATGTTGAATTTCAAGTTGAAGTGGAACGGATATTGTCTCCTGAAGAAGTAAATCACTTGAGGAAACCTGACACTCTTCAGTCACCAGGTAAAACAATGGCTACTTGATATATTTTAAAAAAAAGATTTTGTTTTTTTGGGAATTTGTTTTTTTTTTTGTCGTTTTTTTTTTTTTTTTTTAAAGAAATTATCCGAATTGGAACTGAATAGAAAAGAAAACCAGTTTTCTGAGATTAAATCTTACGATTGACAAAGATCTCAGCATTCATTAATCACAAAGCATACATAATTAGATTTTTTTTTATCTAAGTTTAGCACATTGAAGATAAAAAAATTAACCTATTTTAATTGTTATTTATTAAGTTATACCTGTCTTATAGTCAACAGGTAAGAGTATCAAGTACTTGAGTCAAATAAACCTATAAAATAAAACCCCAATATTCGGCACTGAAGTATTTATTTATCCTGTTTGAATGGCAGAGTCAACTGATTGGCCTGTGTATGTTAAGCTGACCAATGAAAAAATCTTTGGTTGTGATCTCATAGTCAGCGCAACAGGAGTGGAGCCGTTCACAGATATTTTCTTGCCTGGTAATAACTTTGAAATAGCGCCTGATGGAGGGTTTAGGGTCAACTCTAAGATGGAGACCAGCGAACCCTATGTATACGCTGCAGGGGATGTGTGCACAGCTTCATGGGATCCTTCCCCTTACTGGATGCAGGTCTGTATTTATATAATTTTGCCCGTAAAATGGTTAGAAGTTGTAGTTTTGTCATATCACAGCTAATTAATTAGGTCTCCAGTAAACCACAGATATACCTGTACATAAAATAATCGGAAAAATTAATCACATTTATAGAGAAACTTTCAAATTGTCGTTGAACAATCACTATAGTGGAACCGAGCATGATCTCCTTGAATATTAATTTTTATCTAGCTTGTTTTAGTCACTAGTTCAAGATTT
This sequence comes from Bulinus truncatus, assembly GCA_021962125.1. Classification (NCBI taxonomy): domain Eukaryota; kingdom Metazoa; phylum Mollusca; class Gastropoda; family Planorbidae; genus Bulinus; species Bulinus truncatus. The sequence goes on from JAGDYQ010000250.1 coordinate 399,120, forward strand.
ATGTTATATTTTATATTATAATATAAGTGGGTAGTCCAAACCAATTTTTATATGAATTTCCCATCAATTTTTTTTTGTTTTGTTGAAAAGTGGTTGCTATTCTATTAATGTATATTCTAAATTTATTAGTATATCTTAATGTGACACAATAAAAACAGTTTTTAAAACTAACTATTTTCTAGGATATATTTGTTTTGTAATTTTTCAATGAATTTTAATCTTATCAGTAATCATATGCTAACATAGGTCTCAATCTGAAACAAGTATTATTAATGTAAGGGAAGTAACTAACCCATTTATTAGTTCATCACAGTTAAACACAGCTATATCCTTTAAATGAATTTTTTTGACTAATGTTTGTTAAAAATTAAAAAAAAAATTATTTAAAAAAAATCTATCACAAAAAGTGCCTCAAAAAATAAATAAAAGTTTTGAGTGGAGAAAACGGTTAGAGAAAAAAAGTTATAAACTTTTTAAAAGTCTTATTTTTTTTTTTTACTTTTGGAAAACCTTCCAAGGTCTAATTTTAGGATGACTTTATCTGTAAAACTACAGCATACACAAGCTTCAAACTTTTACAAAATTAACTAAATTGCTACAGCTAAAGTCATGGTAAAGGAGGAGCAGTCTTCCAATGATGAGCCTGTAAATATTTCAACTGCCAGAATTTTAGCAGCAAGTGGGCTTAGTCTAAGACTTCAATTTGAAAAATTTGAACCATAATCCAAACAAACCTGATGACTGATAACACGATGGCCCACATGAGAAAGATTCTCCAGGATGCGACAAATTTTCTTGGAGAGTTTCTTGGTAGATAATAGTCCCAATCTTCTGGCAAGAAACTCCTGAAACTAATAATTTAGAATAGCAATCTAAGTGACAAACTTTCCATGATCGTTTTCTTGGTAAGAAAGATAAACTAAATCTTTTTCTATCATACATTTTGTTTTCTGGCTCTTTAATTTACATGTGAAGTAATAGCATTCGTTGCAGCTTGTAAAATGACTGGGTTTGAATAAAAAGGAATGATTCATTCATCTTGAAATGGATTGTTTATTTTATTGCTTTCAAAGTTCCAATTACAAATGTTTAAAGTTCTGGAACAATTAAGTTCCATTATATTATTGACTAATTTGACTATTGGTTTAAAACATGTATATAATCATGTTTAAACAGTTTTAAGCCAATTGAACAGAAATGGGTGGAAAGCATGCAAGATGTTCCCATTAAAAATAACCTGTGTCAATCTTTTTTTTTTCCTTTATATAAAAGCATAAAAAATTATAATACATGCACTTGTATTATAATTGTACTTTAAATACTGTTGGAATTGCTCTATCTATATCTTTTATGAAATCCAACCGTCTGAATGAGTGAGTGGATGAAGAGCAAAAATTAGCCAAGAGCGCAATAAAATGAGTTTTTTACCTCGGCTTGGACTACCTAATTTAAGCTTTTTTTTTTCTTTCTTTTTTTAAATAAAACCTTTTTTTAGATAGTTGTGAGATTTTGTAATTTACATTAAAATAATGTCTGTCATTTTCAATCTATAATTATTTATAGCAAAGGGTTTTTTTGTGTGGGTCTTTTTTTAATAAAAATTATATTTTTATATATGTTTTAAGAAGTATTATTTCTCATCACAGATGAGGCTTTGGTCTCAAGCTCGGCAGATGGGATGCTATGCTGGGAAATGCATGGTGGCAGCCACTAAAGATGAGAACATCACCATGGACTTTTGTTTTGAACTGTTTGCTCATGTTACAACATTTTTCAACTTTAAGGTAAACTTTTCGACTCGAACTTTGAAAATACTTTTTTTTTTTTTGTCATAGATGCAGAAATGTTTTTCATGTTGTTTTCTTTTTAATAATCTTAACTTTTGGAAATTTTACAAATGGTGATTTTTTTTGGAAATCTTTCTAATGATTAACTTCCCTTTGATTTGAATATTGGTGTATGAGAACTAGCCAATTGATCGGCCAGGTGTTGTGCCTCCTCTGTAATATTTGAATCTTGGCTAATTTGGAACCTTAATTGACTAATAAATTATCATTCAGCCCTGCGATCTCCTGTGTTTAACAGTTAAGAAGGACTTAACAAGCTGGTGGTCAAGACACTGAGAGTCATTAACCCCATACTCTTGGTAATTTTGCTGCTTCATACTGGAATGTATCATGAAAAAAAAATGAAAAATATTGATTCCTAAATTAGTTTAAAAAAATGTCTTTTCTCCTGAAAATCAAAATCTTTTGAATGTTTCAGTCATATTGAAGTGCTTCATCACATGTATTTTTTTTCCTCAGTCCAATGGTGTTTACCTTCTTTCTTAAAAGAAGGTTATTTTTTTTCTTGTTTTTTGGTCTAAATTTGATTTGTTGATGTTTTCTTACTTTTATAAATACTGTACTCTTTTTTGTTTTGTTCACAGGTCATCCTGCTAGGAAAGTTCAATGCCCAGAATTTACCAAACAATTATGAAGTACTTCTCAGGGTGACTAAAGGTAAAAATCAATCGTCATGTATTTTAGTTTAAAGCGAAATGTGCATGTATATCTAACAAGGTTTACCAGTAGTTCAACACAGGTATGGTCATACCTCACTCATACAAAATTAGCATATGTCAAGTTCACTTAGAATTTTTTCTTTAGAATATAATCAAATTACGTTCACAAAGGGTCAAACTCTGGAACATGTCATCATATGTTCACAACTAATTCATCATCACCATCTTCAACATACATGTACAACTTTTCAAAAATGAGAAAAAAAACCTCTATATTTTTAGTGACTAATCTCACATTGACTTAAGACTTCGCAGCATAACCACTAAAAGTGTGTGAGCTATTTCTGTATACATATGTGTTGATTAGCAGAGCTTTCATTGTCTGTGTACATTTATTTTGCTCATATAGTTAGTTGGAAATATTTAGGTTTATAAAATTAAACAAAATAATACACAATGCGTTAAATTATGATCTCTCTCAAAATGTTTTATTTGACCTGGATATTGCAATATCAGACATCATCTTGCTCTGAATCTCAATTTGTTTATATATGGCACATAAGTATTTTCTCTATACATGATAAATGGCAAGAATGTTTCCTAAATAGATCATTTACATCTACTCATCTTTATCTTTAAATTAACGTAATTGACGATTTTTTGTGTGTGTAAAACGTGATTCCATCTGCCAAATTAAGTTGAGGTTTAGAACTCACACTACACAAATTTAAAAAAATCGATAATATATCTTAAAAAGTTATTGTTGGAATCATTGTTTAATTGATTTTATACCTGCACTCCTCTCTGCCAGGTCACGAGTATGTCAAGGCCATTCTGTACGAAAATAAACTTGTTGGTGCCATTCTGATAGGTGAGACTGACCTGGAGGAAACGTTTGAAAATCTGATTTTAAATGGGATCGACCTCAGTGCCTTCAAGGAGAATTTGCTCGAACCTGGCATCGATGTGGATGATTTTTTTGATTAGCTGACATTAAAATACCGGTACTACATCATTTACATATTGACACCTAAGTCTTATTTTCTACTTAAGAATCAGGTGATTGGATATTTAATAGCAGGATATAACTAGCCTCACTGATGTTACTTGTATATGCCAACCGTAAATACAGTTGAACACTCAACAAAACCAAACTTAATATAACACAGTAGAACTAGAACTGCTCATAAATATTAGTCATAACTTCTTATTATAATTATCTACCCTAGTTACAAAATAATTAGCCAAAATAAAATAAACTACCAAGGGTTTGATAGTAAATGAAAGGATGTTTATATGTGGACAGTTATTATTCAGACTTTTACATTATCTGGCATGTCTTTTCACTGTAATGAGGCTGCTGAATTCTGCATCTGTAAATTATCTGGCATGTCTTAATGAGTCTGCTAAATTCTGCATCTGTAAACCAGTAATGAAATGTGTGCATGTGCTTGTAGATAGACTTAATTTGACTTGTAATTACTGATTTTTGAAAGCAAAGAAATGTTGTGTTTATTTTTTTAATGTCATATTTAAAGAGCTGAGTAATATGTGAATATGAATGGCTTAACATTGGTTCTGAGTCAGGTATTGTGAGTTTTTAAGCACAAGTAGTTGAAAACACAAATGAAGATCACCTAAACATTTTGACAATCACTGATCAAAGTTGTCCATTGGCATACACAAAAACATGTCTACATATTACTAGCCGTCTGATGTATTTGGTCTGGAACTATTTCTCATGTAATAGTTATTGATTTTTGATTGTTCCTGTTGATATATTCCGATATATTTCAGTTGTATTAAAAATGTTCTGTCAAGCTCTTTTGGACTTAGTTTATTTATTTTTTTGTTAAGTAATTTTATTAATGTGTCATTATAATAATCTGTGAGACGTAACATGTAATTGAGGAAATCGTTGAGCAAATTGATTGAAATTAAAATTTAGACTGAGTCACAACTCTTATAGAATATAAAAGATAAACATCCCAGCCTTTAGGGGCTTTTAAAAAAAAAATAAAGTGACTGCTGTATTGTATCTAACATATAGATACTTGTTCAATATTATTGTCTTGGAGAATGTATTGTTATCAAAATCTAAAAAGAGTAACAAAAAAAGTGAAATGGGCTTTTCTTTCTGTATAATTCACCAAATTCGAAAGTCCCCCATCCCCGGGCCCCAGCTTGAGGGTGGCCCAAACATTTTTTTTTTTACATTAAATATTAAGTACATTATCTCATGTCATGGTGTTGAATGTCAAAAAGTAGGGGCCCCCAAAAGGGCCTAGCCCCCGGGCCCCCAAATCCCTAGGGTCTGCACTGTCTCAAAAGCATCTTGGGGATAGGGGAGGTAGGAAAAAGTACATTATAAGGCACTACGCGGGACTATAATATTTCTCATTTGGTAAGTAAACTTGGTTAACAAAATGTATCAGAAAATCAGTACATTTAAATAACAATACTTTAAAACTTTTATAACATTTTTCGTGTGGGCTCCAGCATCTTCAAAGATTATTAAGGGTCCAATATTTTCAAGCAAGGGCCTTTAGCAGCATTTTTGCCTGGGCCCCCCTACTGTATATCTGCCCCCGCCCACCCCAATTATATGTAGTAACAGTTTTGTGACCGAACAGGACTTAACTGATAAATGTCTCTGAATTCACTCCGCCAAAAAAACATGGGTTCTTAAAATCTTTTGAGGTGTGTAGGGGAGTAAAGGCGGGGACACATTACTTACGTGAGAGTAGAATTTAGTACAGGGGGGGGGAAGCCCAAAATTTCTCTAGGCGGCCATTAAGTATAAAACATGTTAAAATGTCTACTAACCAGGCTTCCGGAGCCGAGGAGCCGGGAGCCGCTACTTTTGCTGGAGCCGGAGCCGAAAAAATCTGGCGGCTCCACGGCTCCCAAATGTTTTTTTTTACAGCAGAATTTTTTTTTTTAGCTTTAAAATTCCAAATTTGTTTGATTGTTTGCCCCTACAATTTGAAATGTTATTTTTACGAATGCCATAACAGTAACAGCGTTAAAATGATAGCGTGCACACACATCACCACAAGAAATCTTTAATGGGGAATCGTTTTGTGTTCGTTTTAAATCTTGTTTACCCTCCGAAATTTTTTTAATGGCATGCTATTTTGTTATATATAAAGTTAAAACGGTTTTATTTCATAGAATAATTGTATCAATCATTTAAAATAAATTTTTACTAAGACGACAAATAGAACGCGTCATTTCGTATTATTATTTGACCGCGAATCAGGCCCATAGCGTGTGTGGGGGCCCTTGCAGTTTGTCTGGCCCCCTCTGCTTATTTGCTCTACTTAGTAAAATGTATTACCTGCCCCCCCCCTTGCTATTGCCTGGCCCCTGTTGTAGAATGCTTGGCCCCTGCTGTAGAATTTTCACGCTACGGGGCTGCCGCGAATTTGTAATAGACTCAAAACAAAATGGTCGCTTTCTGTATTTAACAATTTTATTATAAACAGAATATCTGAAATAGAGTAGATAAATTTATAAGGCTGTGGCTATACGGACCCGGGTCCCAATAAAATCCGATTGTTATTCGGACCCGTGGCAAATATGCACTAAGCTTAGCTATATTTAAACTTTATTAGACGGAACCCGAAAAAATAATAATACAGAGTCCGCTTAGTGGAACCCTAGACACTGAGTAACGATTAAATCATACAATTCAAACAATTATAAAAAAAAAAACAATAATAAAGTTTCTGTATAGCTAAGCCAGGTTTTTGTTTTTTTTGTTAAATGTAACATGTGTTAGTGTTGACAAACAATCAAGTGGGCTCTCCCTGGTCCCCCCCCCCCGCACGCTTCGGGCCTGCTATGGAGGTGAACGCGACAAAATTTGCATAACTTTTTATCAGCGGCATGTTTGCGTGGCGCAATTACAAATTTTTTTTGTCTCGTGTGATACTATCTTAATAGGGAGCCGGAGCCGTCAAATTTGTGGGAGCCGGAGCCTGCTACTAACAATATTCTCTGGAATAGATAAACAAAAAATGATCTGCGTAGTCGATTTTGAAAAACGACCCCACCCCACCCCATTTTATTCGGTTGGTCTGCTTGGAAAATATAGTAATTAGTAAGGTATTATCATGAATTTATCGTGCATGTCTAGAGCATTTTTTTTTCAAATTGTTGAATAGTGCAGGGCTTTAGTAACCTGTTTTATTTTTTTCTTTTCTCCCATATTCCTTGTACAATAGCGACGCGTCAACTTCACCGTTTTTTTTTTTTATTTAGCGTGAGAATCGATCCGTGGCAGTGCGGAGTGGGAGAGGTATGTATGGGTAACACAAGTGGAAAAAGAGAGAGAGAGAGAGGTGGAAGTCGTTCGACAGTAGTTAACCTAGGTTCACCGAGAGTTCCTTAGCAGACGATGCGATATCATGGCCGGTGTCGCTGTCAATGTGAAAGGAAAGAAATTAGGCAAGAATGGATTATATACCGTTTATGACAGCGCTGATCGCTGTGGTGCTATACCTCAACACACTAGAAGCCAATTTCGCTTACGATGATAGGTAAGTTTATTATATTTATATATTTTTTTAAAATTGTTAATCTTTCCGATGTCCCAGATAAGTACACACAGTGGTAGTGTTGTCGCGCGCGCGTGTGTGTTGTGTGTAAAACTATTTGACACGTGCGGTCGATTGCTGTGTTCAAACTAGCGACACATTTAACGTGTTCACCCGACGACACGGTGACACGTAGATTTGACGCTTGTCTCGTACATTATTCTTGAAATCAAAATGACTATTGTCTTTAAATTGTTTTACACTAATTGTCATATTTTTTATGTTTACATTAAAATGATTAATAATCCGCGTGTCATATCCTGTCACAACAAGTGGTTACGTTTCGCGACTTAGGCAACAGTTGCAGTTTCGCGACTTAGGCAACAGTTGCAGTTTCGCGACTTAGGCAACAGTTGCAGTTTCGCGACTTAGACAACAGTTGCAGTTTCGCGACCCACCATGAAAAAAAAACTTTTCGCGACACTCTTTCATAAGAAAAAGAAAGTTGAGATAAAAGAATTTGAAGATAAGCGTGTAATTGTCTTTATAGATTTACCCATTTACTTAATTTTCATGTTATTTAAAGAGAAATAAGAGTTATAATATACATATATATATATAATTATATATATATAATTATATATATATATAATTATATATATATAATTATATAATTATATATATATATATAATTATATATATATATATATATATATGTGGGTGTATTTACAGCGTGTATATTCTCGATCCTGTATTGTATACATTTTAATTTTGGTGCAACCCATCTGCAATTCGTCTGCGATCCACAAACCACTGCCCCTTGATTATATTTTATTTGCAGTGCTCCTGACAATTAATAAATAATGCCATATACAATGCCCCATAATAAGCATATACGCTAAAGTTTTAATTATAATATCGTACCACACAGTCTTCTTGCAGAGACATAAAGATAATTTTTTTAAAGCTGACACATGTCTCCTTTATTCAAGTTTCCAGCGTTCTTGCAATGGATCACACAACATGCATTTTGAAATAAATTAAATGGTTTAACTGAAACGATCCACAGTTGTCACTTAGTACCAATTGGTATTTGGACTACGTGAGCTGTTCAGTAGTAACTGTTGTCTGTTTGTTGTGACATCACTGGTCGGTACCTGCTTGTGTTATATACGGTCTTTGATCACACAGTCTGAAATAAAACTGTAAACAAAAACAGCAAGAGAATGTTGCTTCTTTAATACGATTATAATGATAAAAAGATCAGAATATTAGAATATACAATTTTAAAATGTAAAACTTTGTTATACATAGATATGTCGTTATAGTTACAATATTTTCTTCTTTGTCAATAATTGATTTAAAAAATACATTAAAAAAATACGTATCGACTGTGGCTGGTGAGAGAGATGTTTATTCTAGAAGGCTAGAATGAACGATTCCTTGACATTCATCATAAGAAAATCTTGCAACTTTACTACCGAGTTTGTTGGATTTAATGTGTCTCCTTTTTTCTTGTTTTGTGAGTCAATCGTCGAACGATGTAGAAATAAAAGGAACGAATAGAGAGAAAAATATATAATTCTGTGGAATGGGTTTTATAAATGCATGAGAACAAGCTACGTTAAAATATTACATTTTTTTAAACAAAATATGCCGAAATATCCTACGATAATTGAAATAATTATGACACATTAAATCTGTGATATTTCTGCAAAGTAAAAATTAATTTAAAATTTTAAAAAATAATAAAAAAAAATTCACGACTATCAGTTTTAGTATTAGTTTTTTTTTATTATTATTATTATATCTACGGTATAACTCAGGGGTGTGCAAACTGTTTGACTCGCGAGCCACGTGAGTTCTTAAATTAGACTGACCGGCCCGGATTAAACAGTTCGTCGGGCCGGATTAGGTCAAGGGCCGTAGTATGCCCCATGGCTGGGACTAACTCATTTACGCTTGTTTAATTTTTAAATCGGTGCACGACTGTTTGAGGGAAAAAAAAACTCTTTGGACTTCGACTTAGCGCTTCGCTGGCATGTAGAAACAAAATCCATTATAAAAAAAAATTTGAGAAAAAATGGGGGCCCTTGGTGGGTGGGGGGAGGGAGGGTAGCGATAAACCTTTCATTTCAAAACGTTAACACAGAATGTATAGCCTATGCAGGATATTTTTTTTTTATCTTTTACAAGATTTATTCGTTTTTAATATAAACACACACACACAAACCGCACTGACATGCGGGTTTTTTAAAGTGTTCATTTTACTTTCAGAACTTTGGCCTCCATTTGTACACGGTTTCAATTGCTATCGTTTCCTAATCTGTATTTTTTTTTTACATGCATTAGTGAAAGTCTTCTTATTTCTTATGCGGGAAATTGAATGTGTACACACTGTGTTCATTTAATCTGTACACGCGGGGGTGTAAGTACATGAAAACAACTAAACTGTACAAAAAAAAAAGTGGATATTGTGTTATTCAGAGTCGTTCTGCCAAAGGGGTCCCTTCAAGTACTCATGTTATTACATATACATGTACCTTTGCCTAAGGTCCTTTACATCTTTGGGTATGGCCCTTAAATAACCACTGTGAGGTTTTTGTGGGGGGGGGGGCCTTGGGCAGCAGTTCCGTTGAGGCCCTAGGCGTAGTTGCATTTGGGGGAGGTTCTAGGCAGAAAAGCTGTCAGGGCCGATCGTTGAAATTATTGGACCCCCACAGTATTGATAACGAGAGCCATAATAGTTTAAAGTCTTGGCTCGAGTATCACTGAAAAGAGTTAAAAGTGGAGCCCTAATTGACTAAAGATTTGGCTCGAGGTATCACTGGAAAGTTCAAACATAAACGGCCCCACATGACAATAATGAGATATCTGGGAGGTCAGAGGTGAACTGTTACCTCACCCCTCCCCACACCTTTTTTTTTTTTCGATTTTAAAAAAAAAAATAATTGCTTTTCAAATAACGTTTTAGATTACTTTGCACATTACTTTTGAAACTAATTCTTAGACTAATTTTCACAATATTTATTAAATTACTTCTTAGATTATTTTTTTTTTCACATTACTTTTTAGTTTACTATTGTTCACTAAATTTTTCCGAATTGACGCAACTGCCACTCTTTCAAGTAATTTTCTTTGTACTACAAAAAAACAACAACTGGAATGTTGCTGGCATCGGTCTCATCCCTGACCCCCCCCTCCCCCATTAGCTACCCCCCCCCCGGCCACGATTAAATGAATTTTGTTGAATGTGTCATCTTTAAGGAAAGTCCTATGCTGTTCCATAATTATTATTATTATTTATTTATTTTTTTTTTGCCATTGTGGCCAGATGCTTTTAACAAGAAAAGCTGAAATTTATTGAAAGAAAAATCCACCAGATAAGTAAAATTGAAACCTATTAAACTTTACTTCCATTTTTTTTTTCAATTTTATGCGTTATTTCTTATTTACGTAATATTTAGCATTACAGGCGGATAGAACCGTTAACAACCGACCATCTGCCCAATTTGTCCCCCCCCACGGCCCCACCTCCCCCTTAAGCCGTACCCCGAAATCTGACCCGGCCTGAGTCTCTCTCTCTCTCTCTCTCTCTCTCCCCCCCACACACACACACACACCCAGTGGATTTCATTTTGACGACATCAATCAAACATGCTGATGGTTAGACGGTGGGAACGGCACTAGATAACACCCTCCCCCCCCCCCCCCCACTAAATATGAAAATGACGGTAACGAGGTTAATATTTCTCACAAAAGAGAACCCAGCGAGGATGCCACAACATGGTTCCCATCCAAACACCTGACATTCTCACCCTTTCCTTACATGCCCACATCATACGTTCTGCTCCCCTACCGTTGTCCCCCTCCCCCTCTCGACACTGATTGCAGGGAAACAGTCAGCAGGGACCGTCCATTCTCACGACACAAAGCCTATTGTGCTCTGATTGAAGTGCTCTGAGCCAACCTATTCTCATTAAAGAGATTTACACCCTTAGGTCAGCGGAGAGTATGTGTGTAATTTTTTTTATTACCCGTGGACCGTGATTCGTCAACCTCCGCAAACAACATGGCTTCCCCCCTAGCAACGAGATTTAAAAACTCGGATTTAAATTAAACAGCGAAAATATTTTGCTCAGTAAACTTTGGAGCCATTGTTATGGGCAGGCAAAATAGCTGCCTGGGGCTCCCTCTGCTAAAAGCCCCCCCCCCTAGTCAGGGCTTTTATTTTGCTGTAATCCAATACTCAAGAGGTGTTATCGCTAATTCCCCTTTATTCTTTAAAAAAAACGGGCGCTATATGGCCCCCATGGTTTCTTGCACCCTGAGCAAGCTGAATTAGTCAAAGAATAATTTACTCCCCATTAGGGGCGGCGACAGGAAGAACTGCCCAAGTTGGCGGCACATTTAGTCTGTATTGCTTGAGACAAACAGACGTATATATTTTTTAAACTATTTCATTGAAGTTATATTTTAGTTTAAGGCTTCGGTTAGGGTTAGATGATTTAATAACGAGAAAACGGGTTCCTTACAGATATTGATATAGACTGATAGTGACCAGAGATGAGCGGACAGCGGACGCGTTCGCTTGCGGACGCAGATCCGCAGACTTTTCCGAATCCGCGGACTGACAGCTGACGCTTCGTATGGTTAAGTTGCGGACTCGCGGACTGACGCGGATCTTCTTTAGTGTTACCATAAAAAATTTCAAGTCATTTAAACAGCTAAATTTCAACAATGCGGACGCGCGGACTGAATGCAAACCAATGTTGTAAGATTCTGCGGACGCGGATCATTGATAGAAATCCATGGACGGACGCTAAATTTCAAGATCCGCACACTTCTGATAGCGACGTCAAATGAAATATTCCTGGTAAATAGGCTTTGAGTAAAGATATACATCTCGCAACATTGCATACAAAACTTGTCCAATGCGATCAATAGCAACAGAGTTTCATGTCAGTCAAAAGCATATACAGGTCATAGGGGGTGCGGAAGAAAAGAATGGCTGTTGAGGACCCCTTTGAGGGTATCCTTGGCTTGTTGCTAAGAGTATGAGGGCTGACTCAATGATGACTCGTATTTGTATTTGTGTTTCTACCACACACCGTCTCACCAACAATTAAACGTATAACAAGTGACGAATAATCAATTCCACAAGCGTGTGTACAACACCAAGATATATTTATTATACAAAGGCACCAGTCCGTAACAGGGATCTGGTGACTTATCATAAGCAAAGATAATTCAAACTGCAGTAAATAATCCAATATAAAATGAATGAGGGGAACAAGGACGTTATCACTAGTTAACTCTCTCTCTCTCTCTCTCTCTCTCGTGTGGTATCGCTCACCCAGAGCCACACAAGTCGACTGGTCGCTACGAAGACCCTCCGTCGAATGTCTACGAATCTATATTTCATTCCCCATATCACCTTTCCCACGTGACCCTTAGCCAATCAAATACAATATCTGTTTCTTTCAAACTTTCAAATTAGGGGGTGGAGCCTAGATGAGGAGGGGGGGAGAAGTACGTCGTATAGACAAAGACCGTAGTAACTGGACATCCATCCCTTTGTCGGCAATTTGACCAGGGCGAATCCCGCGAGGAATGTAACGTGTTTCTGTTAACCGCTACTTTGGTTCGTCGGCAGAGATTCCGCCGGACACCTGGTCTATGACGCAATTACGAGGGTGGGGTAAAAAGGTGGGGAACTTGAGAACGGGAACGTATATTATTATACATGGTATAATATACATCTTAACGTTAGTAATACTATTAAGTTAAGGGTTGGAGTAAGGGGAAGGTTTCGACATATTAGTCACAACCCGTGACAATGGCCCCCTTTAAATATTCAGAGAAAGTAAGCAAAAAAAAAAAGGTACCAGTGTAAAATTTGGATTATGCTGGGCCCCCTAACATTTCGGGCCCCCAGGACGCGCACCTGCCTTTAAATCCTCCTCTGATCTAAGTATTGCTGCCGGTCTCAGCACAGTCGTTTATTGGAACCTGACGAAATAAATTCATATCAAACAAAAGAACTGCGTTGGTAGTGGGCAAAGGGGGAGCATTACTTTTGAGAAAGGTTTGGGTAGCTGCGCCTTTCATTATCCCAGCCCATAGATATCCCAGCCAGTGGGGGGGGGGGCAACCTTTCACTCGCTGTATCTTGGTCGGCTCCGTTAAATTTTGTTGTGGTGGGAATCAATAAATTCACAAAGATGTATTTTAAATTAAATCCGTTCGATTAAATGAAGTTGTCCGTTCCTTAGATAATTTAAACAGGTAAAACCTTATTTTGAAAAAAAAAAAAATTGCCCCAAAATTAAGTGAAAGTGATACATTCTGAAGTTTCCCTACCTCATAACTGCACTGAATCTACGACGCCTATGTATGACTCGATTCCGCGTCTTGTGTGGGTAAACATGATTCAACGATTTGAATAGTGAAACTATTGACAGTTTTTCTATTCCATTGAACTTGAACGAAAGAGAAAAATAAAAACACGTTGCATTTATTCATGGGGGAGAAATGAATAAAGGGGGTGGGGTGGGGTTTTTTCAGCGCAGACTGGTAATGATTTAAATTTTTATTTTTAATCTGAAGTTTTTTTGATACCAGAGGCAAAGTTTGTTTTCTCTCTTTCACCACCATCTCTCCCATTGATAGGGCATGGCTGAATATAGGCAGAATATCAGTAACATTCATAATACGTTCTGAGTACAAACCAGAGGCACAGACTAGATATTATATGTACATCTGTTTCCACTGTACTGAGCTTGTACATCACGGATGTCTTGATCATGTAACTTTATGTTATGTCCGTACTTTACATTGTGGCATTATGTTATGTCCGTTCTTGATCATGTACTTTATGTTATGTCCGTACTTTATATAGTGGCATTATGTTATGTCCGTTCTTGATCATGTAACTTAATGTTATGTCCGTACTTTATATAGTGGCATTATGTTATGTCCGTTCTTGATCATGTAACTTTATGTTATGTCCGTACTTTACATTGTAACATTATGTTATGTCCGTACTTTATATAGTGGCATTATGTTATGTTCGTTCTTGATCATGTAACTTTATGTTATGTCCGTACTTTACATTGTAACATTATGTTATGTCCGTACTTTATATAGTGGCATTATGTTATGTCCGTTCTTGATCATGTAACTTTATGTTATGTCCGTACTTTACATTGTAACATTATGTTATGTCCGTACTTTATATAGTGGCATTATGTTATGTCCGTTCTTGATCATGTAACTTAATGTTATGTCCGTACTTTATATAGTGGCATTATGTTATGTCCGTACTTTATCATGTAACTTTATGTTATGTCCGTTCTTTATCATGTAACTTTATGTTTTGTCAGATTTTGATATTGTAACATTTAATAATAGCCGCACTTGATATTCTAGTATTATTTAATTATCAAAGAGATTGTTTAGGCGTTGTAGCATTATGTAAAGGTCGCATGAGATATTCAAACATTATATAGTGACCTTACTTGATACTGGAACAAAGGTTAAGGTCACTTGATACTGGAACAAAGGTGAAGGTCTTACTTGATCTTGTAACATTATTTATTTTTTTTAATCGAAGTGATTGTAACATTTTGTACTGGTCATACTTGAACTTGTCACATTCGTTTGCTACAGAATTTATTTTGTAACTTTATGTTGCAATCGTCCTTGATCCTGTAAAACTTTATGAAATGATCGTACTTGATCCTGTAGCATAACATTGTATAATAATAGTACGGCAGTTGAGCATGAAGCAATTACCAGTGTAACTTACAACACAAGGGCCAGATTTGAGGCTGTAGTTTGTCATCACAACTTTGGGCTAAAAGTGGTTAACAGGGTCTTGAAGTGAAATAATATAACCGCATAGTGTGGACTTACTAACCGACAAACAATAATACACAATAATAAACAATTAAAAAAAAATTAACACTTTTTAATACAAAGATATCTATATTTTTTTGTTCCCGTTGTATATTAAAATTAGCGCTACACAAATATGTACTTTAGTATAATTTGTACCCCTCCCCCACCCCCACACCCGCCTAACAAGGACTTAGTACCGATACTCTGTGTGTGGTGTTTAGTAAAATGTCGCAGCTTGTGACATTTGACAGTGACATGAATCCACCCCCCACCCATTCCCTCAGCCTCCCACCTCGTCAACAAAATCTGGTTTTGAAACCAGTCGGGCATGTCCCACGGCAACAAACCCCCCCCCCCACACACAGTATTGAGGTTTGACCCCGTTATGTAGGATCAGGGTGGAGAACTTGTGAATACAGCGGCGTACCCACGGTTTGACCCCCCGTTATGTAGGATCAGGGGGGAGAACTTGTGAATATAGCGGCGTACCCACGGTTTGACCCCCCGTTATGTAGGATCAGGGGGGAGAACTTGTGAATATAGCGGCGTACCCACGGTTTGACCCCCTGTTATGTAGGATCGGGGGGGGGGGAGAACTTGTGAATACAGCGGCGTACCCACGGTTTGACCCCCCGTTATGTAGGATCAGGGGGGAGAACTTGTGAATATAGCGGCGTACCCACGGTTTGACCCCGTTATGTAGGATCAGGGTGGAGAACTTGTGAATACAGCGGCGTACCCACGGGCGGGCGAAGGTCGGCTCAGGTCAAGACTGACGTAAATTCCGTCTAAATGGGAGGAGGTGGGGGGGGGGGCGAGTCCGGCGTTAAATCCACCTCTGAGGACCAGTGCCAAACCTAGGAATTTGGGGCCCGGGGGCCCCTTCATTTTGACATTCGACACCATGACATGAGTTAATGTACTTAACTTTTAATGTAAAAAAAAATGATTGTGGCGGCCCCTCCTCAAGCTGGGGCTCGTAGGGACTTTTGAATTTGGACCCCCCCACCCTAGGTACGCCTCTTCTGGGGGGGGCGTATAATTTTGTATGGATGGTAGGTGCGTGCTTGGATAGAGAATGGATTGAGTATCGTGTTTGTCGGAGGATCTACAACTTACTTTTGAGTTTTACTCACTCACAGCCTCGATATGGCATGTTTGATAAGAGCGTTAATTCAGTTGTTTCCAACGTGTGCTCCGCGGAGCATCTAGGATTTGAAGTGTGCGGGGGAATGGGGGGGGGCTCTGTAGACGATGCAGGGAAATAAAAAAAAATAAATAGCATCTTTCAACTTGCAAAACGTGTCGATTGAACTATTTAAAGAACAGATCAACCGGTTTGGTCTAGCCGTAATTCTAAACAAAAAAATTCCCCCGGAGGCGAAACTGTGACATTAAGATTGTACGACTCACGAATAGGGCCGGATGAACAATTTGGTCAACCCGACAGACGCCATTGCCCCCAAGGGTGTCGGGGTGGTGGTGGTGGTGTCGATTGGGCCAATATCGTTATAATGTACGACTGCTATGCACGTAGTGACAGGGCGCTAGTGATGTATTATTGTCTTTGCTGTGACCATTATACTGTATGTATGTATGCTGGCAATATTTATTGTAAATATGTTGTGCATCGCTGCAATGCTAATGATATATCCGTTTATCTCTGTGATAAGCATGTATCTCTGATAATTGCATTTCTCTGTGATAAGCATGCATCTTTGATAAGTGTATATGATATATGCATCTCTGTGATATGCATGTATCTCCATATGATATGTATCTCTGTGATAAGCGTGTATCTCCAAATGATATGTATCTCTGTGATAAGCATGCATCTCTGTGACATTATCTCTGTGATAAGTGTGTATCTCCATATGATATGTATTTCTTGTCTTAAGCGTGTATCTCAATGATCTACATATCTATGATAAACGTGTATCTCAATCATTTACATCTCTGTGATAATCGCGTATCTCCATATGATATGAATTAAATAAACACTTTATCCATGATCTGGTCTACCGGACACAAGATTTGCTTCAGTTCACATGCAATAAATTCGCAAAGTCACATAGACATGACAAAGCAGAAAAATGTGATTCTTGAAATATAACCCGAATGCTTGCCGTATCATGACATGTCTTCCTTCTGCTTTACGACAACGGTTCTAAAATTGTGTCCCAGAAATTTAAAAAAATAAAATCCCGTTATAAATTTTCCCTTTATCATTAAAACCTTTTGAAAAAAATTTAGTTAGCCTAATTTTTTTTTTTTTAAATATTTAACACGATGATCTGATCTGTATCACTTGCGTGTGTTAAGAGGAGACTTTATAAAAATGAATCAGATGGCTCAAAGTAATGAGAACCTTTGATTTGTGTAGGCTTAGAGACAAAATATACAGGCAACTGTTTGATAATACCGAATTCCGCCCAACATGAAAGATTTTCCCTGCCGTCATGTTGCGTGACTAAGTATTACAAGGAATGGGCATTAGCTGTGGGTGTAATGGGGGTTGGGGGGGGGGGGGGGGGGGGGGGGCTGCGATCCGTTTCATTCAGAAAAGTTTGAAGGTCAAGGTTAGTCTGTAAAGATATTGCAAATAAGCGGGAGCCATGCAAAAAAAAAAAAAAAAAGACAAACACGGGGGGGGGGGGGGTCATTTGAGACCTGAAAGTCAAATCGGAATAATTAAATTACACTTCCTTCAAAGTGCCAGGAGTAGTTAAATGGAGTTTGTTTGACCTCACACGTGACTCTTTGGGTGTGACGCCCCTGTTGTTGTTGTTGTTGTTTTACAAGACATTCTCTATGACGTCATTGTAAATTTTTGTTGTTTTTTTTTTACTTTTTTTTATGTATTTCTTACATCTCCGATATGGTGATCTCGTTGCCAATAATACACAATCAAGCGAACCCGTTGTCCCGGGACTAGGGGGGGGGAGAGGGAGGAGGGAGGAGGGGGTAAGATGTCGATCAAACAAACCAAAGTGGCTTTCCCCCCGGGGGGGGAAGGGGGGATGTCGTGTAAAAACACAAACCAAAATATTGACGCTGAACGAACTAAACAAAAAACTTCCGCAGTAATCCAAACAAAACTAGTCGCATCGCCATCAGCTAATCGGTTACTCTCTCTCTCTGCCTCTCCCGACCCCTGTAAGGGGGGAGGGGGCGAACTGTCTTGATCAGTTAACATCTGTGACGATGCGGTGTTTGCATTTACCCGAACGGATGAGGTCACCATGCCCTTGACGTCATTTATTTTTGTTTATAAGGTACTTCCGGAGAGATCTTTTTTTTCCCTGGTTAATTTCGAACAACATTTAAAACTCCGTACAGTAATATTGATAACAGGGGCACTTGGGTTGCCTGTGTATGGTAATATTTATTATAAACACAAGGTACATCACATGCAATATGGTCCAACATCAATTTCACTACGTGCAATAACATCAATATCAACTGATAATCTACTTGTGACCACTCTCGGCCCTATCTAGAAATCTACTATACCTCTCACTCTGGTCACTGGCTTATATCAGAGACTGAAGTCGATCCCCGCCCCCCCTTTCCCCCCTTCCCCCCCAAACCAGGTCACGTGACTGGTCTCCTCCACGCATCGTCCTGATGCTACTGTGATTTTTATAATTAATTGGGGGAGGGCTCCAGCCCCCTAGCACCCCTGGTACGGCCTTGTATATATATATATATATATATATCTTGTTACTTGTGATGACATTAGAAATAAATGAGTGAAACTAATATTGCAGGGCCGCAGACAGTAAATCTGGGGCTCTTGAAAACTATGACAGGGGGGGCTCACTGCTGGCCGGGCACTGACCTGTGTGTTCGGGTTTACAATTTCACACCCTCATTGCG
>JAGDYQ010000250.1:418447-493182 GCA_021962125.1 Bulinus truncatus
AACAATGTATAGGTTGGGGACAGCGTAATTCACTAACTCCATAAATATAGAAACAATGTATAGGTTGGGGACAGCGTAATTCACTAACTCCATAAATATAGAAACAATGTATAGGTTGGGGACAGCGTAATTCACTAACTCCTTAAATATAGAAACAATGTATAGGTTGGGGACAACGTAATTCACTAACTCCATAAATATAGAAACAATGTATAGGTTGGGGACAACGTAATTCACTAACTCCTTAAATATAGAAACAATGTATAGGTTGCGGACAGCGTAATTCACTAACTCCTTAAATATAGAAACAATGTATAGGTTGCGGACAGCGTAATTCACTAACTCCTTAAATATAGAAACAATGTATAGGTTGCGGACAGCGTAATTCACTAACTCCTTAAATATAGAAACAATGTATAGGTTGCGGACAGCGTAATTCACTAACTCCTTAAATATAGAAACAATGTATAGGTTGCGGACAACGTAATTCACTAACTCCTTAAATATAGAAACAATGTATAGGTTGGGACAGCGTAATTCACTAACTCCTTAAATATAGAAACAATGTATAGGTTGGGGACAGCGTAATTCACTAACTCCTTAAATATAGAAACAATGTATAGGTTGGGGACAGCGTAATTCACTAACTCCATAAATATAGAAACAATGTATAGGTTGCGGACAGCGTAATTCACTAACTCCTTAAATATAGAAACAATGTATAGGTTGGGGACAACGTAATTCACTAACTCCTTAAATATAGAAACAATGTATAGGTTGCGGACAGCGTAATTCACTAACTCCATAAATATAGAAACAATGTATAGGTTGCGGACAGCGTAATTCACTAACTCCATAAATAAAAAAAAAACAATGTATAGGTTGCGAACAACGTACCGTATTTTAAGGACCATAAGGCGCACCAGTTTTTAGAGAAGAGAAATGCAGAAAAAATATTTTGAAAGATTTTTATTAAGATTCTGAAACAAATAGTGTACTAAAATATTTTATGTGCATTAAAAACCAACAGTCATAAACAAATGTAATCAATACTGTAAAGTAAACAGTAAAGTACCGTAGCAATAACATTTACAGTACTGTCCAACAGTGTAGAACACTTTCCAGCCTCTCACAAGGCTAAAAGCTGTCAGAAAAGTTCAGTGTTACCACTACAATGTGTACGGTAAATACGGTACCCATAAATCATGTAGATACTTTGTATGCTTTCGTTGCGTGGTTTATGGGTATCTACGGTACGCATCGTAGTGAGAGAAGAGGCTGGAGAGTGTTTTACACTTTGACACATTATGGTTATCAGCCTAACACTAACCATTTTTTTTTCTACATTTGGACCATAAGACGCAGGGACTTTTCCCCCTCATTTCTGGAGGAAAAAAATGTGCGTCTTATGGTCCGAAAAATACGGTAATTCACTAACTCCGTAAATTTTTATTTTTTTACTAAATTGATCATAAAAATTGTTTCCTGAAAAAAAAAGGTAGTTGGTAGTTATACTGCTAGTTGTTTACCTGACACAGGTAGGTTTGGTCTTTGGTCATTTCGTCCAGACTTTTGGGCCTCAGGCGGAATTGTTTAGTGGGTAGATTTAGGGCGTGAGTTTCATAAGCCTCCAGCATCTGATGAAAACAAAACTTGTTGGTCAAACAGACTTAATTGAATTCCCCTTAAAACACATTTAAACACTAATGCACACACAGTTTTGTTTTAGTGTGTAATAAAGAAAAGTACTGGCAACAGGTTTCACGGCATACTTCATTATACCAAACTAATGGAAGATGCCTATCATTTTGAAGTACATGCACTTCGAAACTGATAAACATCTTCTAGTATTCGCCGGGATTCTTCTAACCGACTGCGCATGCCCATTCGAAACAGCAAATGTTAAATGTATAAACATTAGTATTTAAACAAATTAGTGCAATTGAAAAAAAACTTTCTTTTTTATCGTAAACTAATTGGAAGATTTTATTTTTCGCGAGTGTTTGCCAAAATGTTACCTGCTTCGCACATCTCTTGGGCGGCATTTTACCTCCAGAAGTTCCAAGCCCCGGGACTAGGACGCTACCTATTTGGTCAGTCTTGTGGTCTCTGTTGAAGTCTCTGACTGTTTGGAAAGAATTGGATTACTTCATACGTGAATAGTTATTAATGCTTTTAGTAGCTCAATAATTAAAATATAGTGTGCTGTGTGTGTCCATGACTACAATTTTATTGTGCATAAGTTCTTTGTTGGAAATATATATTGTGCACTAGGCAATTAATACAATATAGTATGCACAAGGTAAATGACAACAATTTAATGTGCACAGTGTCAATGACGTAATATAGAGTTCACTGGGTCAGTGAATACACATTAATGTGCACTAGATCCATGAGTGCAATATGTTGTACACAAGCTGAATGAATACAGCACATAGTGCACTAAGTCATAGCAACTATATGTTGTGCACTAGGTTCATGAGTACAATATGTTGTACACTAGCTGAATGAATACAGTACATAGTGCACTAAGTCATAGCAACTATATGTAAAATTTCTAAAATAACTAGGCCTACATAAACTTGCCAGCTTTTATAACAGCTCTAAATGCCAGGTAAGCATTTGGTATTTGATTGGTCGATGAGCTCGCCCTCATGGTAGGGGCGATGATCAGATATCTTATTAAGTCGCCATCGTTCATTTTCGGCCAATCATATGCTGGGTCTCTGCGGGTTCGATCCAAACCAGAGATAACCACTGCCTGACCCTGACGAGAAAATATATTTCGCGATCAAAACATAAAACTAAACATGCGGCGCCAGAACAGCGAGGATTGGTTGATACATTGTGACCAATGGCAGAGATACTCTCGTTTACTCTCAGGCCTATCGGGAAATCCAGCGTGGTGTGATTTCTACACCACACAAAAGAATAACCCGTATGTCGGTGGATAAGCTCGAGGCCACTACACTCGGAGCAGTTCTTATTTCTTACGAATTTCTGGCTCTTGATAAAGGTACATTTTGGGGGGCTCTAAGAAACTCTACAGTTGGGGGCATTCGGTAAAGGAACATTTGATTGCCCTAGGGAATTCTACAGTTTGGGGCATTCTGTAAAGGAACATTTGATAGCCCTAGGGAATTCTACAGTTTGGGGCATTCTGTAAAGGAACATTTGATAGCCCTAGGGAATTCTACAGTTTGGGGCATTCTATAAAGGAACATTTGATAGCCCTAGGGAATTCTACAGTTTGGGGCATTCTATAAAGGAACATTTGATAGCCCTAGGGAATTCTACAGTTTGGGGCATTCTGTAAAGGAACATTTGATAGCCCTAGGGAATTCTACAGTTTGGGGCATTCTGTAAAGGAACATTTAATAGCCCTATGGAATTCTACAGTTTGGGGCATTCTGTAAAGGAACATTTGATAGCCCTAGGGAATTCTACAGTTTGGGGCATTCGGTAAAGGTAAATTTCGAAAATCTACAGTGGGGGCCTTAGCAAAGGTAAATTTGCGGGGGTTGGGTCTTAGTAAAAACTACATTTGTGGGCACTATGCAAAGTGAAACTTGGATACCCTTTATGAAATACACAATACTTTGACATTTAAAATAACAAAAGATCTCAAATCAAAGATTCCTCAGGCTACAAAATGTATAACATTTTAAATCAGAGAAAGCATACTTACTACAAGAATCTCTCCATCAAACTCATCTTGAATTTCTTCCTTTACTATCTCTAGTCTGAAACGAGACAAATAGAGAGAAAAGTAGCGAGACATGTAAAGACACAAGTAAAGATACAAGTAAAGACACAATTAAAGAGACCATTACGACTTATTTACCTTGACTTTTAAATGAGCTTTAGTTTTGGCACTTTGATAAAGTCTTATCAGCTTCACCTTGCCTTAACAAACCCAACGTTCATTGTTTGATATTAATTTGGGCAGTTTTGCTTTAACATTTTCTACACACACACAGAGAGAGAGAGAGAGACACGCCCTAGCTGTGTCAACGATACGCATGGGTGAACTATGGTGACGACGGTCATTAACTGGTGTCACCGGAAATAAAACCATTCCCCCCTCCCCCACAACAATTCAAACATAAAAAACAAATCATACGTGTGAAATAACTTCCTTATTTAAAAAACAATTGTATTTGTGATTATCAGTGATTAACTTTGACTGTTACAAATGTATGCCGCTGTTACAGATGTATTTAACTAATACAGATGCATGTTGTGGATGCACGTGACTATTACAGATGTATTTGACTTTGACTATTACAGATGTATTTGACTTTGACTATTACAGATGTATTTGACTTTGACTATTACAGATGTATTTGACTTTGACTATTACAGATGTATTTGACTTTGACTATTACAGATGTATTTGACTTTGACTATTACAGATGTATTTGACTTTGACTATTACAGATGTATTTGACAATGACTATTACAGATGTATTTGACTTTGACTATTACAGATGTATTTGACTTTGACTATTACAGATGTATTTGACTTTGACTATTACAGATGTATACCGCTGCTACATGTATTTGACTAAGACATCAAACATGCGACTATTAGACATTTATTTTACTTTCCGCTGTTACACGTGTATTTTGAAATCGGCAATTACCAATGTATTTTTTTTTACTTTGATTATTACAGATGCATGTACCAGGGGCGGGCTTCTTGGTGGGTGGCGTGTAGGGCAGGAACCACAGACCCGGCGCCCGAAGAACTAGAACTCAACTCTTGACCCTGGATACGACACTCGTCTCACGCCCCGCGTACTACTCACCCTCCCCCACCCCCCACATCACATGCATGAGACCGCCCCTGTAGATATTTTGACAGTAACATATGTTTGAACTTTGACTTACACCCCTTGCCCGTAGTGTTTGAAGATGGCGTTCTCTATGCCTCCTGATCCATTGACACCAAAACTGTTAGTGGGACAAACCTGTGAAGATTTGTTAAACCTGCATATTATTTATAAATTAAACTACATACAAACTAAAACTACATAGAGACTAAAGCTACTTACAAACTAAAACTACATACAGACTAAAGCTACTTACAAACTAAAACTACGTACAAACTAAAACTACATAAAACTAAAACTAGTACAAACTAAAACTACATACATACTAAAAACTACGTACAAACTAAAACTACATACAAACTAAAACTACGTACAAACTAAAACTACATACAAACTAAAACTACGTACAAACTAAAACTACGTACAAACTAAAACTACGTACAAACTAAAACTACATACAAACTAAAACTACATACATACTAAAAACTACGTACAAACTAAAACTACATACAAACTAAAACTACATACAAACTAAAACTACATACAAAAAAACTACGTACAAACTAAAACTACATAAAACTAAAACTACGTACAAACTAAAACTACATACATACTAAAAACTACGTACAAACTAAAACTACATACAAACTAAAACTACGTACAAACTAAAACTACATACAAACTAAAACTACGTACAAACTAAAACTACGTGCAAACTAAAACTACATACAAACTAAAACTACGTACAAACTAAAACTACATAAAACTAAAACTACGTACAAACTAAAACTACATAAAACTAAAACTACGTACAAACTAAAACTACATACAAACTAAAACTACATACAAACTAAAACTACATACAAACTAAAACTACGTACAAACTAAAACTACATACAAACTAAAACTACGTACAAACTAAAACTACATACAAACTAAAACTACATACAAACTAAAACTATGTACAAACTAAAACTACGTACAAACTAAAATTACATACAAACTAAAACTACACACCAACTAAAACTACAAAACTCACACAATATTCAAACCAAACCTACAAACTAATGCTTAGCGTGAAAAAAAAAAATTGTTACAAGTCTTCTACTGTTCCATTGCCACAGATATGATTATTTTAGAGTCTAAAAACATTCCATTCAATGTTAATTTATCGTTTACAGTATTCAGACCAGAGCATTTAAAAACTATTCAAAGTACGCTCTGGTTCTGACCAGTAATATTAATATTTTCAATTACTACTCACAATGGCGTCAACACATGGAGCTCCAACAAAGATGTCGCCATGAGAGGGCTGCGGAAAGTTGTGAAGGGGGAGGGAGGGGGTATATTCTATTAGTGTGGACATTTTAAATATTCTTTTTGTATAAATCTTTTTACAGACCAATTCATTATTTAGCAAAGGTATGATTAATACCTAAAATGTGTGACTCTATGCCTTAGCTGATCGAGGTATTATCTGTTAATAAAATAATAATTGCAATTTTATTTCATTGTTGACTGTTTACTGCTTGTTATAAAATGATGAACCTATCATGGAAAAATAATTGGGTGTGTGTGTGTTTAAATGACCAGTGAATGTGGTCCAGCAAACGCTTTGCGTATTAAGTGGTCGTCGATTTATTGCATCAACAAAATGGAAAGAAATGGAGGGGCTGCAGAGTTTGACAGTTGTTGACAAGTAGGAAGGGTCAAGATTTACTGAAGTCATCAGTGTCTTCATTAGAAAACAGTAGCTTGGTATCATGTATGGAAGTAATCGCCACGAAGTCGTGAGGATTATCTCCTTTAGATTATAGGCATAAAATATGGCGTCAAGTGTCCTTGACATTGTGGATGTAAAGAATGGAATGGGGACCCACGCACCTAATTCATATTAATTTTAATTTTTTTTTTTATTTTCGAAAATCCGATATTTTATAAAAACAAACAACCTGTGATATCAAATGATGATGACACATTTAATGAAAATATTGTTTCATCTGTTCATTTACTCTCACTCTTCTCTTCTTCTTCTTCCTTTGGCTCTACAGCCCATTTAGGGCCCTGGCCTGCCATACTACTCTTCTCCACTTTTCCCGATCCAGGGTCTTCTTCCTCCACTCTCTCACTCCTATGGCTTTAAGGTCTTTCTCCACTTCCTCCAACCATCTGCTTCTTGGCCTGCCTTTAGGCCTTTTCTCATTAGGTGTTGTCTTATAAATCGTTTTTGGACCTCTGTTGTTTTCCATTCTTTCTATGTGCCCTACCCACCTGAATCTATTCATTTTAATTTCAGCTGTTATATTTGGTTCTTCGTACAGTTCGTACAGCTCTGAATTGGTTCTACTTCTCCACTCGTTATTGTCCTTTACTGGCCCATATATTTTCCTAAATATTTTCCTTTCCCAAGTGTTTAGCATATTTTCTGCTTGTTTGCTGATGGTCCATGTTTCGCTACCATATGTTACTGCTGGCCGGATCATTGTCTTGTATATGGTTGTTTTTAATTTTTCTGGAGATCTGTCTGTTTTTCAGTATTTTATGCAGTGTATAATATATTCTGTTCCCTACTTCTATTCTGTTTTTTATCTCTATCATTATATCGTTTTTCTCACTTATGGTTGATCCCAGGTATTTAAAGTTTTCATTTACTCTCACTAGGCTACATTTACTTGTGTGTTCCACTTTTTGATAAAACGCTAATGTGTTTCTCTCTGCATGCCTGGACAACTGATCAAACATCACATCAGAAAGTGTGAGTTTGGTTATGTTAATAACCAGAATCCGTTCTTTACATTTTATGTTGGCTTTTTATGAAAAGCTACATTGGGGTGGGGTGGGGTGGGTGCAGGCCCGTAGCGTGCGGTGGGGGGCCAGGGGGCCGGGCCCCCCTGCGTTTTTGTCTGGCCCCCTCTGCTTATTTGTTCTACTCAGTAAAATGTATTACCTGGCCCCCCTGCTATTGCCTGGCCCCTGCTGTAGAATGCCTGGCCCCTGCTGTAGAATTTTCACGCTACGGGGCTGGGTTGGTGGTGGTGGTACCCATATGAGAGTGAACGGTATGTGACCTTAGGCAAGTAGCAATTAGGGGGCCCCTGGCAAAGGAAAAATTGTGGGAGTCTTTGAAAAAGTTACCCTGGGTTGATACATTTGGGGACACTGGGGGTGGGGGGAGAGAGAGGAAAAGACGCTTCAAGGGACGGTACTGAGTGATCTTGGGATTTTGTTGTTGATTGTGAGAGCAGGGTGTGGATACACGCTTGCACGTGGGTGACCTGTGGTTTGAACTCAATACACATAACTCTAACTGCTTATTCCTTTTGGTCAAAGTAAGTGACCGAGAGTAGCGCCGCAGTCGCACCCTCCCACCCACCACTTCCTTTTGGTAGCCTACATTACTTGTTAAGATGTTGTTCTTTTTGTTGTTGTTGTTGTTGTTTTTAATCTGTTGCGTTTCGGTTCATGGTCTCAGATCGCTGTCGTACTATATATACACTACGTCATAGAATTACCGTTACCTTAATTCTATCTGTGTAAGATTCGAACTTTAAAGTCCATTCAGTCACCAGCGCTTGGTTGGTGTCGCGAAGATAATACAAGACATCTCTATCACTGATGTCTCGCGCCATTTAGTTATGGCAGATGGACTGTCAAATAAACAAAGGATCATACTGTTTCAAACTTCTACACATTGAATTAACTTGAGACAATTTTTAGATAGCAGCCGAGCATGAATCCCTCGTATAAATAACATATAAATTAATATTAAATTAATAGCATAATATACATGAGGAGATGATTACTTGTAACACAGATGTCTATCTCTGACATTGTTGTAAAACTTCGAACATAGCCTAAATGTCTATTATTATATTAGGTATATAAATGTCTATTTGGTATATAAATGTCTATTTGGTATATAAATGTCTATTAGGTATATAAATGTCTATTTGGTATATAAATGTATATTTGGTATATAAATGTCTATTTGGTATATAAATGTCTATTAGGTATATAAATGTCTATTTGGTATATAAATGTCTATTTGGTATATAAATGTCTATTTGGTATATAAATGTCTATTTGGTACATAAATGTCTATTTG
Source organism: Bulinus truncatus (assembly GCA_021962125.1). NCBI lineage: Eukaryota > Metazoa > Mollusca > Gastropoda > Planorbidae > Bulinus > Bulinus truncatus. The sequence goes on from JAGDYQ010000250.1 coordinate 427,388, forward strand.
GTATATAAATGTCTATTTGGTACATAAATGTCTATTTGGTACATAAATGTCTATTTGGTATATAAATGTCTATTCCTGAAATGTGCTGCACGTCTATTTATTGATTTCATTCTATTGTTTACTTTCACACGCAGACAGTATCATGTCCCTTCACCCGCTGGTCTCAATCTTTTTTTTTTTTGTGACTGTACCCCAAAGGGTGAGAAAGTATTTCGGCCGGTCCATCCTCAAATTCCTGGTTGTTTTGTAGGGAAATTATATGTCTCTACGTACCCCTGAATAAGCTTTCACGTACCACTTGGGGTAAGCGTACCACCGACTGAGAAACGCTGGGCTTATCTCTCTACGCCAACTGTTGGGTTGTTGGTTTTAAGTCCTAAGTGAAACGTAGACCTAAGATCATTCAAAGATAGGTTTTACCAAAACTACTTACTTTTTTTAAGTTCAGTCACTTGTTAAACTGTAAACAGATCAGTACTTTATTGGAAACAGCTTCACTTAGTCATATTAGGGGGAAAAAACTCAAAATTTACAATGTTTCAGCTAAACAAAACCAAAACCTGTCTATTATTTCGAAAGACTATTTCTTGGTAGTGTTATGTAGTATCGGGAAAAACCGAACTGCTAAGTTTAGATTCCTTGATAAAAGTTTAAATTCGTTGACTGTATTGAATAGGAAAGTAAAAAAAAAAGGAGTTGTCGGGTCGTATATTGATATCACTGGTAGATATTTAGATAGCTAGACTATTATCAGAAGATCCTTTAGTAGGTATCTGGGAAGCAGTATGTAAAACTACCGGTTGTGACCATCTAGCATTAAGTTCCCCCCTACCCCTACACCGCGTAACATTTGTACAATTATTTACCATTGCGTGTGACGCACGTTGCGGGAGGGCCTCCTAGATGTTTGAGATGAGACTGCTATCACGTATTATCACGAATACCTTATATATGTGTCACTGTTATTATCATTTCTGGATGGAGCACGCCATCTCTGAGCACTCAGACTCTACCTCTGGACTGGAGGACACTATCTCTGGACTGGAGGACACCACCTCTGGACTGGAGGACACCGCCTGTGGACTGGAGGACACCGCCTCTGGACTGGAGAGCACCACTTCTGGACTGGAGGACACCGCCTCTGGACTGGAGGACACCGCCTCTGGACTGGAGGACACCACCTGTGGACTGGAACCACCTCTGGACTGGAGGACATCACCTCTGGACTGGAGGACACCACCTCTGAACTGGAGGACACCACCTCTGGACTGGAGGACACCCCTCTGGATTGGAGGACACCCCCCTCTGGACTGGAGGACACCCCCCTCTGGACTGGAGGCACCACCTCTGAACTGGAGGACACCCCCTCTGGACTGGAGGACACCACCTCTGAACTGGAGGACACCACCTGTGGACTGGAGGACACCCCCCTCTGGACTGGAGGCACCACCTCTGTTCTGGAGGACATCACCTCTGAACTGGAGGACACCACCTGTGGACTGGAGGACACCCCCCTCTGGACTGGAGGCACCACCTCTGTTCTGGAGGACATCACCTCTGGACTGGAGGACACCCCCCTCTGGACTGGAGGACACCCCCTCTGGACTGGAGGACACCCCCTCTGGACTGGAGGACACCACCTCTGAACTGGAGGACACCCCCTCTGAACTGGAGGACCACCTCTGAACTGGAGGACACCACCTCTGAACTGGAGGACCACCTCTGGACTGGAGGACACCACCTCTGAACTGGAGGACTACCTCTGGACTGGAGGACACCACCTCTGAACTGGAGGACACCCCCTCTGGACTGGAGGACACCGCCTCGTGTGGTGCGGAGAGGGACCTGACGCGGGCGGGCAGCAAGCGAGGACCTGCGTGAGCATTGCATGGCGGGGCCGGAGTCTCCACTTCGCGGGCTCTCCCATCCCTTGCCATCCGCATAGCGTCCGTCGGTTGCCCTATTCTCCCAAACCCCAAAGGCCGACACTGACAGATGCAGACAGATATACAATACATAATCGAATGATTCTGTGTTCTGTATTTTGAAATAATTTTTGGTCAACTGACAAAAAGAAGCGGATTAAAGACGGGGCCACGACTGTAAAGAGGACATACTAAGCCCAACTTTAAACTCATTTATGTCTATTTTTGTGAGAGGCCCATTATTTCTTCTTCGCCTTATGACCTTAAACTGGACATAATGTCCGCCGCACTGATGACAATTATAAATAGTCTCCCTAGTGAAGGGGCAAACATTGTATGAAGTAATTACTTGTTGATTAGTGACGGTCACTCACATGGCTTGCCTTCGATAAGAGGTTTTAGAGTGGCCGTCTAAATATTGACACTAATAGAATGACCAAAGTGACCACTAGGTAAATGCTCTCACCTACATTGCAAACAATTGCTTCCAGGGTGGGGATATAGAAAAGGCAATGTTTATACTGTCCCAATTGTGAGGGATGGTGAGATAAAGCATCTGAGGTGAGACTGCCCCAGTTGTGACTGATTGTGAGATAATTATAACATAAATGTATCCATGTTGTGATTTATTTTGCGTACTGGACATAGGGGGAATGTGTGACATTCACAATTCTATTTTAGGATCAAAACAATGGAATACAAGAAAATGTTAAAAAAAAATCTGGTATGAATACAGGATTTAAAAAAAAATTTCAAGTGAATATAAAAATATTTAAAAAATGTGTGTTGAGTGTAAGGAAATACAAACTAAATTTACAACAGTATAAGTTGAGCCGACACTAACAATAAGTAAATGTTAACAAGTGTGGTAGTGTAAAAATAAAGGACATCTGTATACAAATACATGTAGCAATGTGAAAAAAAGAAAAAATGAATCACAGGATAAATCATGCAGATTATTATAATACATAATACAATTTTCAAAAACTTGTGAGATTAAAAAGTTAAAGAAAAAAAAGATTAAAGATTTCATCTGAATGAAATGTACAATTAGTTTCAATTTAATTTAAAAGCCGTTTGAAGTTTTGATATTTTTTAAGAAAATTTTAAATGCCTTGGCCAATTTCTATGAATTATTCAATAGACTACCTATGTTGAGATAATTTAAATTTAATAAAACAAATCCAAGGAAAACTACAGCAGAAATATGTGGAATAGATACAAACATCACAGCTGCATCACAAAAATGGACAATCACACATTGAACCATGTGCGTAATAAGCTCCAAAATAACCTTTGTGAGCAAATGGAGCCATAATTCAGTATATAAGAACTAAGTTGCACATACAAGCTAAATTTTGACACAGTAATTGGGTTTATTTTAGTTCAGAACAATACATGTACTACACTATACATGCTTTTGTTCAGAATTTGTAAACATTTAAAAATATAAATTCTGTCTCAAGCCAACAACAATCCAGTTTTTGAATCTTTTTTTCATGTGTTCATTGTATCAATAAGGAATGTCTTCTAAAACAGGTGACCAGTTGAGATTTTCTTGTTCCAAAAAGCAATCTTCTCATCTTTATAGTAACGTACACTGTGGTATAGTATCATATCATTTTTTTTAATGAAATATAGATTTTTTTTTGGTAAGTGTAAATTTTATCTTGTTTTTTTGTTTTTTTTTAAATTTTACCTTTTTAACTAAACTGTATGAAATCTATACACCAATGCCACATAAGAAGATCATGATATATGTGTGGTGATATAAGTGATATGATGTGATTCGTGAATATTGTGAACATCTGAGTAAGACTCGGCTACTCTCATTACTGTGAAACTTTTTCAAATTCAAAAAGTTCATCTTTATTTATTTAGAACAAGGATTGCCAAAGTGGTTACAAGTATTTCCCTGAGGGGAGGGGGGGGGTCGGGGGGAATGCTTCAGGAGGGTGACAGCTTTGGGCTAAAAGGTTGGGGGATGAAACAATTTTAGGACGATGTGGAACGCAGTAAAAGTACACATTTTAACAACAATACTCTTCAAAGAAGAAAGGATGAAAATCTGTAAAGCTTCCATTAATGGAATAGTTTTTAAAAACTTCTATTCTCCTGACTTAACTATCGATAACCTTTAGATCAAAATGAGAAAATGTTTTGAAAATCTCATTATTTCTTATTAAAATCGCCCGTATCGTGAGTACGGCTTGACATGCATGGATATTGAAAGCATTGAACAGATTGATTATCGTTGAATGTGATGACACAAAAAGAAGACAAGATATTTATTTATAGAAAATTATCTTGATAATAAGTCGTCTTATCAGTTCAATTTATATTAATTTTATTACATGTGCAATTATTACTTTATTTCAATAAGTTCTGAGTTTATAGTCTGATATTAGGTAAGTAATTTAATGTTTAGTTTATAGACAACATGTCTTTGAATACTGCAAGGTGTCTTACAGTAAAATTCTATCCCCCTTCCTCCTCCCAGTCCATTGGGGGAAAGACAATACTTAGAGAAATAAGTTTTTTTAATACTACAGAAATAATTTTTTTTTTTTTTCTTCTTAATGGAATAATTATATAGTTGGGGGCAAACGCACGCTGAGTGCATTTTTCTTATTATAGGAGGCTTTAGTCAAAAAACAGTTTGAGCACCACTGATTTAAAGCATGCTGAAATTGTATTCATAACATTATGAATATGATTTATTAAAGCCATAATCATTTACTTGTACAATTTCGTATTCATGCCAAGTCCATGGGTCAAACACCCATGCCCATATATAATAAACATTCTAAATAGTGCAACCATAAATACTTTCAAGCTATCTTACATATGTCATTCTGTTAGGATCATCACTGCCGTCCATGGTATGGTCACTTTGTGCATCATAATCATGTGGGTCTATGGCCGATGCTCCGAAAGTTTGCATTTTATAATTGTCAACATAGACATCTTCCAGTGAGTCTGGATGCATACGGAAGCCATGTTTGCCTTCAATAAAAGTCTCATAGGCTTGCAACATCTAAAACATACAAAAATTAATGCAGATATTCATAATAAGCGAGAATGCCATTGATAAAAGTGATATCAATACATTTTTTTATATTTTAGTTGTGGGAAACAGGTGTAAATAGGTGCATGTTGGGCCATTTCTTCCTACACTCTGATTATTATTATGGTAGAAGTACAAACTTGTTCTTAACTGGAATGATTTGTACTAATTTCATTTCAAAAACCGCATTTTTCATCTTTATCTAGAATAAAGTTTAGTTTGCGGTCAATATGAATAATTACTTTTCAATGAAAACTCAAACCAATCACCCAGAAAAGAAAAAAGCTGACATGCTCAAATTTCTGATCAGGGGCTAAGTACTCATACAATCTTTAGACAGTAAACTCTAAGTTATCTGGCCTAATAGCACAGAGAGGCTGGTTGGATTATAACAAATTTTAAGAGGCCACTGCTATTATGCTCACTACCTACTCCATTCATACCAGTAAAAATGCCAACTGTTTACCAAAAATTCATTTTATCTGATAATCCAGAATCTGAATAGTAATCCAGATAGAGATAAGTATTTTTTTTATTTATATATAAACGAATTTATTAAAACAGACCTGAAAAGCACATCTCTTTTTTGGCATCTTTCCAACAGCTGTTCCTAAACCTGGCACAAGTACTCTTTTTATAGCCTTTATGTTTTTTGCACTGTTGTGCTTTTGAACTGTCAAAAGATAGTACAATGAAGTATGTAAAAGAAAGAAAAAAAAGAAAATGGAATAGAATAACTCATTTACCTCTGACATCAATCAACAAACAGGTAAACTTTACTTTTATATTATCATATTAACACTTTACATTTATACTGTCATATTAACACTTTACATTTATACTGTCATATAAACAATTCAAATATTTTTGTTTTCCATTTTTCAAGTGGTAACTACAATAAAAGAGTTTTAATGTTGACTCTTTTCTGACAAGAAAAATTAATAATATGTTGTTTTTAATTGAAGTTCAAAATCTTAGATGTAACACCATAACCAGCTTCACATATTTATTCACTAAAACCAAAATTAATATGAAATAATGATTTTAGTAATCAGTATAAGTACATTATTAGATTTTGAAATAACTATAACTAATAATTTTGGTTCACAAAGTGTGGTGTAGAGCACTCGACTGTCGACAGGAGAGTCCTGGGTTCACCCAGCTTTAAATGGGTACCCGACTTCAAGTTGGGGGAGTAAAGGCAGCTAGGCGTTGTGCTAACCACACAATCCCTTTAAATGTCGAGGTTACCAAAACAGATAAATGCTACACTTCATCTGCCCTGATGAGCCCCTTAGGGGCTTAAGGGAACTTTATTTTTATTCTTTCACAAAATCAGAACTGATTTTTCATTAACCATTATGACACTTAAAGTTTCATAATGAACATTGGGGAAAAGGTCTTTACATTTTTTTTTTAAAAGAAATGGTTTCTTCGATTTAATGATATATTTATATCTAAAATGAGATCCATTACCTGCAAGTATGACTGCCCTGAAAGCCAGATAAGCATTGACAGTCTCAGCTACAACAGCAGGAACTCTCATTGTAGGAGCACTGATGAGATACTCAATGGCTTCTCCTCCATTGTAGTCACTGCTGATGTCTGGTTTAGTGGTTTCTGTTGGGTCATAGGTAGGAATTATCACAGCTTGTCCCTAAGAGATTGTAAATCTATGTGTCAAATTTATTTGCATATATCACAGTTGTAACTAAAAAAAACTGGAGGCAACTAATTAGATTACATTTAAATAACTTCACATTGCTTTGCGATAACAAAAATACATATTCAGAAGTGCTTACCACTGGTAATTCTCCATGGAATTCTTCTCTAATGACTTTCTGTAAACGATTTTGCCTAAGAGCAGTCAATAAAAGACAAATTTTTTATCAGTAGTTTTCTAAGATAGTCTATTTGATTCAGCAAATTAAAAAAAAAAAAAAATTAACATACAAAGGAAAAAACAACTTACATTTGCCATCCAAAAAAGTCAGAATAAACCCAGTCAATGCCACCATCCATATAACCAAAGCTATTGGCAGGTGAAACCTTTTCAAAACATACAATGCAATCCATCTTAGTAAAATAAAAACTTTCAAGATAACATTTTGTATTTAAACATATAAAAAAAAGTAATTGTAGTGAAATTTAATGTTTATTCTATTATTCAAGCTAAGGGGTATAATTTTATAATTAAAATTTTTAAAAACTTGAAGAACTTCAATACAGATTATCAAGATATAATTAACTAATTACTGAATTACTTTACTTTAGTACGTTCACACTCCACATTGTCCAAATAAAATCTTTAATTAAGTAGTAGATAAATACATCTAAACTAGACAATTATTAATTTTCTTTTCTAAATAATCACTTTTAATACACCAAATGATAAGTTATTGATGAATGTTTCTAAAGTAGACAATTTCTCATTTTCTTCTAAATAACCATTTTCAATGCTCCTAATAGTAAATTCTTACAATGGCATCAACCGCTGGTGCACCTTTGAAAATATCCCCTTGTGATATCTAGGATAAGAAAAAAAGCATTATGAATTTATTTATTTTTCTGATAAAACATATCAAAATTACACAGGCTTCACTTTAAGAACTTTTCAAATGAAAGATATATTTTCATAGTCACAGGTATAAAAAAGAAAATTATCCTTTCTCTATAGTTCTATACTTATTTAAAGCAAAAAAATTAAATATAATAATAGAAAAATATTCACCTTCACTGTATCTTTGTATTCACCAAAGGCTTGGTTCCATTCTTCTACTAGTTCGGTGTTTCTGTCACGTAGGTAGTAAATAACCCTATTGCCTTCTTCTAATGTGTAAGTCATGGCTATAATGAACACATCATTTATATGAAACCATGTATTATATAAATATACACAAATATAATATTTTCAGTATGGTATCATAAGTATGCTTGGTCTACAAAATATAGTTATCATATACATAAGTTGCATTCTATTGCAAAATTTTAAAAAATGTAACATTCCCTTAGCCCTTATAGGGCAGATGAAGCTAGAATTCTTCTGTTTCTGAAGCCATATGATATTAAGGGGTGGTGTGGCTTGCAAAATGCCCAGCCACCTTTACTTCCCCAACTGAAGTCTAGTACCCATTTAAAGCTGGACGAACTTGGGGGACTTTCAACTAACTTTCTTTTGGTCTTGGAAAAATAACCTAGGTTCTTACCAAGGTTGAACCGGGAACTCTCAGCAGAAATAAATAACTTGGTACTAGTTATTTAAGTACTACTACGGTACATTTTTGGAGTTACTGTACTTGTACTTGCACCTATGGCACTTGTACTCTAACTTGCAATTTTAAAATTGTGCTTACTTGTATAGTCATTGAATGTCTTCATACAGAAATAATGATTGAAAATTGCACATATGACATCTTCCAAGTTTTAAGTTAAACTAGAGATGGTGTATCTCTAAAATTATTTCTCATCTGTGATAGAATATAGGGATCACACACAGGAGAAAAAAATAGCAGATAAACATCAATTCATTATGGAATTTTTCAACATTTAGGGCATTGTAGAATGCATATCGAATGCAGATAATGATTTAACATGATTAAGTTTTAAAAGTGACACTTTCTAATGCAAAGAGAAGCAACAATTTTCGATGATGATTTGTTAGGCAAGGATGTTGATGATCTATAGTTTGTTTTTGTTACTGAAGGTGAAAACTGCTAGTCATGGAGGGTGAATTTCATTGTTTTCACATAACACTTTATATGACCGTAAACAGCCTCAAATTTACTAACTGCCATTCAACATCACTAGCAAAATCATACAACATCTCCTCCCTACTTAACACAAGCAACACTTTCTTCAACACAAATTTGGAAACAGAAGCTTAAATATTAATATTGCTATGTCACACATTGTTAAGTTTGGGAAAAAAATAACCAACAAATTGCTATGATAATTAATTATTATTCACAGTATTGATTACTAAAATGTGAAATTCTCTTTAGTTTTTAATTTAATTTTTATCATTGAGTTTTAATTTGTTTTCAATTAATGACACAAGCATTGCTTTTACTTATGTACTTCTACTTGTACTTGGACCTTGAGTACTTGTATATGTAATTTAAAAAATGTGTATTTCACATTAAAAAATGTATTATTATAACTCTCTCCTTGCCCTCGGTGGTGTACAACAAAATAAGGAATCCTCGTAGACCAGCGCACCAAATAATTTACATCTTGAAAGCGGTGACTTTGAGACATAAGAGAGGAGACATATGTTGATGAAGAGGCAGTGAAAATATTGTGGCCATTGTAGTTGCTGGTTGTAAATAAATTATTAAATGCTATGTTTTTTAACCCACACCTGTCCTGATTTTCATGTACTTGCATGGACGGTACATAGAACATCTCTGAATCTAAGGTGAGCAAAATAATTGGTTGAAAATCCGAGACTAGAACTAGAGTGTTAATCATTAAGTTAATAATGATAATTCAATTGCAAATATCTTACTCTTAAGAATAATTGTGGGTCACTTTTTAAGTCAAGAAATCTGCATTGTAGCTTATGAATAAACTATAGACTATTATCTACGACTACATCTGTACTAAATACTAATAAATAAAAAAAAATAGTAGGCCAACAAGTTGAGTTACTAGAGTATCTTGGGTAAAATTGCACATTTTCGAAATTTTAAAATATTTAGGCTATTTTGCAAATTTACCTGATTCGTTATTGTTATATATTATATTCCTTTATCAAACTTAATGCTAGACCAAGACCTTTTACTATTTTACTATCTTTGAGATGATTATTTAGATCCACCTTTTACATTTTTATATAAGTTGCTTTAGCCGTCACTTAAGAATGACGTTCAGTGAAATGACTGATTTCTAAATTTAACTAACATTAGTCATTTAAAAAAAAACCTATCTGTGTTTACTGTTACAGTGTTAGTGTTATGCAAACTTTTTTTTATCGTAAATTGTCAGATTAGTACAAAAATACTTGAACTACTGAAGTGAATGCTAATCGAATTTTCGTGGCTTGTTTAGTAAATATATATAACGACAATAACGTTAGAAAATGTATCTGCTTTGTTATAAACGCGGGTGCTGTAAGTTAATGAAGCGGTGTAATGTTGGGGAAAAAAGCATTTACTTAGTCTTAGAGCCGATGGTCGTCATTATGACGCAATGTTTACATCACAACTATGCATCACAATGACTTAATATTTATTTTCTGAGTGGTTTCCCCCTTTCTTGCCTTGCGAGGTGACCCGAGGTTTGCCATTTTGCGAATCGGAACCAACCAATTTATTATATGCTAGCTGTATTTCGCACTTCAACCTTGGCATATACATACGATATCGTATGGGTTTTGGGCCCTGGCTAAAGAGGCTCAACATCCTTGAACAGTTAACTCAAAACTGACTAGAGAAAAATTGGTTTGACACCAAATACTATTTTGTTGCAGAGATGGGGTATACTTGGTACTTGAGTAAAATTGTGAAGTATTTATTCTCGTACTTGCAATTTCAAAAATATGTGTATTTGTACTCGTACTTTCACTTTGGATATTGAACTTGTTCTTGCATAGTCAGTACTTGGAGTACAGGATGTAATATCACAATCAATACTATGCTTATTTCAAAATGACACATGGGGCACCCTCAAAGGTAGTCGACGACTACCCTCATATTATATATTAAATTGATATACATTTTTTGATGAGAGTACCTTGGATGCTCATGAGACCTAGAGCCGTACGTGGTTCTCAAAATGTGGCATATGCGTACCAGCGGACGTACTTTCGCAACCTTCGAGGTTCAGTCGCGAAAAAAGGTTGAGAGCCGCTGACCAAGAGCAAGAGCCTATTGTGGACCTGAAGACAGATGTATCCCCCCCCCCCCCCGAAATAAAAAAAATTAAAAGATTAGACCAAAATTAGTTTAAAATAAAATACAAATATATAAATAATGTGATTTTTTAATACAAGTGATTTTTTTGCCCCACCCCCCGAAAGTTTGGTCTAGTTGCGCCTCTGTGTATAATATAACATATTAGAACGCCTCTATCTGTTTGAACATTTCAAGAACTTTTTGATAACTAGCCTTAGGTTAACAGTGACCTTAGACCAGCCCTGCATAGTCCACTTAAGGTCGCTGTAATAGTAGGTCTAGGTCTATATGCCGTTGCGTCAGAGTATTTTAGAAGTTAGGGGTAGTAATGAACCATATGGAAGTAGTTGGGGGGGGGGAGATTGAAAAGTCCTATAGGATGAGAATTTTCGAGGACCTTCACATAAATTGCCACAGAAACAATAATAATAAGTTGTGTCATAGTCGAAGTTGTCTTGAGAGCATTGTCCCAAGCAAGGTTGAAAAAAAGGGTTGGGGGGGGGATTGATGATATGAGATGACTTAACCATTGGTCTGTCTATGTGAGTGCGTGCGTGTGTGTGTACGTCTTTGATCAGAAGGACCCCGGTTGACGGATATTATCAGGCGCCCACGATTAGCTGAAGGCAGCACTAGTTAGATCCCCGGAAACCAACACTCAAAAGAAAGATACATAATTGCTTACAATGTCATTTGCAGGCTCCTCATAGCTAGAGGCAGGCCCGTAGCCAGGTCAAAGTAAGCAGGGGGGCACCAATACCCAGCAAGGGGGCAGTTTTTCTCATTTTAGTTACTTTTTAAAATTTTTTCCTCTTTTTCTTTTTTAAGCGGGGGGGGGGGGGCACGGCCCCCTGTGCCCCCCCCCTTGGCTACGGGGCTGGCTAGATGGCCTAAAAAAAGTTTTTTTTTTAATACTTAGTAATAGCTAGCTATAGGAATTTTGCCCCCCCCCCCAGGTGCCACACCTTAAGTTGGCTTAAGGCCGTTTTTGCGTCAGACAATACCTGATCACGCCTCTAAGTTAGTCTCTATCACAGGAGCAGTATAAAATGTATTTTATTATTACATTTTCTGTGTAGAGAAAGAAGAAAAAGGCGAAATTGTTTATTTCCGTCAAAGGTTAAAGAGATTTCGCCCTAATAATTTGTGATTGTTCCTTTTTTCTGAGGTAAAAAGCCATAAATTGTTCACTTTAGTTTATATTTGTTTACCTTGATATCGATCGAGTTGATATGCGTGGCCTGCTAACTTTTAATGTATAAGGATAATAACAGACCTATTGTTTTAAGCCTAAAGTAGCAAACACTATAGAGTATAGTCTAAAATCATACTGTCGTTAGTAGTTATACTTACAGTTTCAGCTACAGCTCAGTCAGAGCTTTCTTTAAACTATACTATACTATAGAGTATAGTCTATAGGGTATAGTAATTTTCCAGTGACAAAAAATATTTTTGCTAATTATATAATTGCATTGGCCCATTGTTATTCAAATAACAATGGTTCAATGCAATTATATAATTAGTTTTAAAAAAATAACCACTCATAAATGGCATAACATTAAGATCTGATTATGCAGGTTAAACTGTATAGTATAAGTTATAAGTTAAGTCATTAGCCTCATTAAGCTAATAACTAAATAAATAAGTCTAAAGGCAAAAATTAAAAAAAAATAATGAAATAAAGTTATCTTAGCATAAGATAACTTAATTTTAATAAAGTTTTGAAACACATACTTATTGTGATAAATGCACAATATTATACACAGAATTAACTCTGACCCAACCACCTGTCATCTAGATATTAGTTCACTCTTGTTATTTGCTTTGGTTGGAGGCTTTGCTCTTAAACAAAATGGAAAAGTTATTTAGCCATTTCTTAAGTTAGTTAAAATTTTTGCTATATGTTAATGTTGCTTTAATGTTGTTTTTTTTTTTTATTAAGCACTTATTCAGAAGGTAGAATAGCCTTTTCTAAATTGAAATTAGAAAAAATTAATGTTAACTTAAAGATAATATTTGAAGATGTTACACTTAATTTCCAACACAAAAATCTGGAAAGCTTTTTTTTTTTTTCTAATTATATAATTTTATTTCAGAAAATCAAATCATTAATATTGTAAAATGTATGATTAAATACAATTAAATGAAAAAAAAAATTCTTTGGAAATTTTCTTTTTAAGACATTTAGGGTTGTGGCCTTAGGCACTGTGTATATAGGCCCTGAGTAATAACATACATATTATGATATTTCAATATTTCAATGCCATATGGTCAGAGTTTGACATTAAAAGTATTTCAATAGCCGATAATCAATAGATGCTCCTTCAGCTAATGTCTGTCTTTTTTTGTATTTTAATCAAAGTTAAATATAAAAATGATACATGTACTTGGCTAATTTATGCTGATATTGATATAAATATTATTTGTATAACACGCTTTAATTTTTTATAAATGAGAATTCTTTTTAAAATTATTTTTCTACTTGTCTCTTTTTTTTTTTAAATTATTATTTTACCAATAACTTTCTGTCCTAACCTATAGTTAGATAATTATAAAGGAAAAAAAAATCTACGTTTATTTTCTCACAGGGTTTAATGTACCATCCTTCTGACAAATTAAACAGCCATGTCAGAAAGAGATGAAATTTGGCCCAAACAGCTGGAGGAAGATGAAGATGAAGAAAAACCAGCTACTTTAGTTCCAGAACTAATAGCATCTGTTAATGTTGATGTTTCAAGTTTAAGGTTGTATCCTGTTTTTTTCTCATTTACATTGTGTATTAATATATTAATTATATTTTATCACAATGTATTACTAATTTTAAGTAAGATTTATCTCATTTATTTAGACACAGGCTCTATGCCTTTTATTTTTCTTAACATGATGACATTGAAGGGTCCCTCATTGTCTTGTTATAAATAAGCCACACAAGTTTGATCCATATGTGAATTTTTTATATTGCTAGAGCCCCACAAGATTTAGATGGAGCTTTTGAACTGTCAGAGTCACATGGTGAAATAGACTTACAAACAGATGAGCACAACCAGTTTATTGATTTAGGTCAGTACTGTAATTTTTTTACTTTCAGATTGAATTTTTTTATATATATAATGGGACTTTCGTTTCCTTATAATTTGCTGTAATAAAAATAAATATTATTAAAAAGAAGAAATAGTTTTGATATTTTTTTAGCATTCATCATATTCATTATCAGTGGTCTTAATTTACTCTGTTGCTACAGATTAAAAATGTGTCATCCCCATTAACTTTAATAAAAAAGTATATAATTTCTTATATAAAATTGATATTTTTTTGTTGTGGCTTTGGAAATTTGGAGCTGTAAGACTAGAAGGTTATTATAGGCTTTGTATAGGATCCAAAGATAATCTTGACAGAGACCTCTTCAGAGAAAGAAATAGTTTCAATATATTTTAACAGCAAATTTATTTTACTGTTTTTGTTCTTTCATTATTTTTCTGTCTGTTTTGTCAGATGAAGTTTCGATTCTTCAAGCTGTAGTATTTATTGAAGATGCTTGTCAAGTAAGTTCACATTTCTAAATGTGTCTAAAAGTTTAATTCAAAATTCTTAACAAAACTTCATCTCACTATGTAAAACATGTATGTTAGTCATATATTATTTTATAAATTTGGAATGTTACTTGTTCTGTTAACCATTTTCACAGTACCGCACCATCAATCATAAAATTGGACCTCGACACCTGTGGATTTATCGCAAATACCAGTCTTTTCCTGTTGTTGTGTAAGAGTTACAGTATTACTTTTGATTTTTCTTATTTTCTGAAATTCAATTTCATATTTACATTTATTTGCTCCTTCATTAGACTTAAATATGTTTAATTTCACTTCATTTTTCACATTATTTTTAAAACTTGTTTGCGTTATTTATAAAGTAATTGTACTCATTGCTCTTGTTTATCTTATGCAAAGTTGAATAAGTTGTAACAATGTAAATTAAAATCTTGTGACTTTATTGCAACTTGCCATAACTCATCATAGATTGTAACAATGTAAAATCTTGAGACTTCAACACGTCATAACTCATCTGATTCCTTTAAATAATTTGCAAATGTCTCCAAAGGATTTTTTTGAAAATGTACAGATATTCTAATTTTCTTATAAAACTTATCGATGACACATTGTTTTTTTGTTTTTTTTTTTTTAACATATTATCCATATTTCCTTGCCTTGATTTTACCTTACAGTAATGCAAGTATTAATTATCATCACCCATTCAAGTATTTTATCAACCAATCATTTATAGTATTTCATCCATCATTAATGATAATCCCTGACATTTTCTCTCACATAGCTTTAATAATAGTAAAATCTTTAATTTCCTCAATTGGATAATTTCACACATTTTATGAATCTTAAAAACATTCTCATTTTAGGAAAATAACAAAAAAAAAAAACACTGGGTTTATAAATTTTTCCGTACACAATTTTGTTTTCAATTATTAAAAGCTTTCTTTCATATAGCATTTATGCATGTCTTTAATTGGGTAAAAAATTTAAAAATATTTATCTTGGCTTGAACTTAATTTGATTTTCCTTTTAATGTACCACAGATTAATTTATTTTTTTAATCACAAATGTATAGATACAAGCGTATTATTTAAACAGCATGTAATATTATAATTTTTTTTCAATGCTTTACCATAATTCTGTTTGATTTTTTTTTTAGTTTTGTTTTTCTCTTTTGTTTAAGATTTCGTTTTGTTGTGATATTTGCTTTGCACATGCTGGCCTTTCTTGAGCACCCTTCGTCTCTTACAATAACCTCTGACCTCAGAATTCAAGGACCCAGACCATTGGTTCCCTGCTGGGTGACTCAGTTTTTAGAGTTCATTTTTTTGTCCCTTCTCGTGATGGATAATGCTCTTAGGGTATTCAATAATTTAATTTCATCGCCATATTATTTTTGTAAAGTTTAAATCATTGAACATTTTGCATTAGAAAATTGTCTTAATACTACTTGACATGAAGACAAATTGGAAAGTACATGCATAAAAAAAGTTATTCAGGACATTTATGAACATATCTATCACATATTTTTAGAGATTTTGAATATTATATTTCAAGATTCATTTATACTTCAGCATACTTCTTTTTATGAATCATTTCAAGTTAAAGTATTTTGAATTTTAAAAAATACAAATAAAAATATGATAAGCAAGAGGGATTAAAAAAAAATTACGTTTTGATAAATTATTTTTTACGAACTATATTAATCCCTTTTTCAGGTTTATCTTGTTGGCTACTATTATTTTTTGCGGCAAAAATGGGATGTAACTGCTTTTCTTTTACTGGTTATATCTCTTGTCGATTGGTTGGTGTCATCTTGCATGTCATGTAGGGAGGTAAATATTTAATAAGTTTATATTTAAATAATTTTTCTTTTGAACAAACTGTAAAACAGTTGTAAATTTTTGTGTCTATGAAACTTTTAACAAATTTTATAACAAACACATTCAATAACCAAAAGATAAACATATTCAGTGACCAAAAGATATACACATTCAATGACCAAAAGTTCTCAAATTTTCTCTTAGCCCATAAGAATTCGCAGGCTTCTACGCCCATTCTTCATACTTCAGAATTCATCTTTGATGAAGAAAATCGCAAAATGTTTACAGAGAACCTTACCAGAGGTTTTCAGGTAATTTTTTTTTCTTAAATAGGTAAACGAGTAATTTTCACAAACATCTGTGGAATATTACAAATGTTATCGCTAGTTAGTACATATTTAACTTTTCATTCATAGCTTTAGATTTGAGAAACTTTCAAGCAAAATTTTAAACAAAACAAGATAATTTGTTTCACAGTGTGCTGGTACTTCTGGCTCTGCATATTATATTTGCTACCATGTTTGCTATGTTGCTGTTTCCAATTTACGAGGTAACTTTAAATTAAAAGCTTTCAAAATAAGTGACTATGTTTAAAATATTTCAGTCAAGCGCTTTATTTAGCACATACTTAGATTTTGTATTCTTTCCTTAATGGTTGTAAAAATAATGTAAGAATATTATCATTTTTTTTTTAAGGTAAAAATCACCAACAAAACTATGACATATTCTGTGAACAATAAGTCTTCTGCTAATTCAGGCAATGACTCTGATATTACAGTTGATGAACATACATCAGTAAGTAATAAAACCTCAACAATCAGATAGGTAATTCAATTACTGCTCTGATTTTGCTACTTCTGTAAATTTTTTTGAATTAAGAAGAAAAAATATCTATACACATTTTAAGAGAAAATTTAGATTTCATTAATTTCTTCATTAGTCTGTGGCACTTTGATCACAATATAATGCGCTAATTTTAAAGAAACTTGTCTTGGCCTGAGGAACTCCCTATTCTTTACACTATGTTTACGACGCCATTTTGGGCAACAAAATTTATACAAAATAGTAAAAACTGGTGATGTAGAAAAATATGCTGAAAAACTGAATTTTTGTAGTAAAATATGGTGTGTAAACATTATAATTTTTCAAAATTCTTAATCCATCAATCACTAATTCATAGAGCAACTATCTTTTTTTAATTTTAATAATTCATGAGTGATATGAATTCAAGAAAACATTTTTTATACCATATATACTGTGATCAGGTTTTAAAAAAATATTTTTTTTTAACCTCTGTAGATGGATGAAGGACTGAAATATTTCCATTCTTTGCTTGACTCATTTGTCAGTTTGTTAATTTTACTGACAACAGCTAATCACCCTGATGGTTGGTAAATTGTTTATATCAATTTTTTTTATTATAATATTACACATATTTCCAAATATTGCTCAAATCACTTATACATATATTTATAAAAATATCAATGGGCTGTCATAATGTTTTGTTCCTTCTTTTTTTCTAAATCTTTTCAGTAACACTGCCAGCTTACAGTAAGAATAGATTTGCTTCGATTTTCTTCATTATTTATTTAATTATTGGTATGTTTTTCATTTAGTAATGAATATTTTATATAAAACTTATAAATAGATTGACAGTATTTTTTGAAAAAAAAAATCAGCTCCTTTTTAAAGTGTAGACTTTTTGATCCGCCATTCTTCATAATGCGTAGATTTAAAAAATTAACACAAAGATAATTACCTCTCATTTTTTTTTCATCTTCATCTTCTAGGTATGTATTTTTTAATGAATATGTTGCTGGCAATCATTTACAATCAATTCAGAGGCTATTTTCTTGTAAGTAACTGTTTTACTTTGTTTTTACTTTGTAGAAAATGTAAGCTATGTTAAATACTAAGTAATGATGTAAAATTTCTTTCCAAAAATTTCAATGAAATGTTCAGATTGATTTATTCTTTCCTAAACTATGGTTTTCAGAGCTCAATGCAGACAAGTCTTGTTAGAAGACGTTTGGCTGTTCGTGCTGCTTTTGAAGTTTTGACCAGTAAATTTTTTAGGAACACTTCTAACTCCCATATTAGGTAAGTTTATAGTTTTCATTTTTAGCCTGTTACACAGTGTGTAAAATTACATATAAATTTACTTTGTCAACATCTTGTTGGCATTTTTGGTTTGCCAGAGCTTTTGTATAGCCATGGGATCTACTCAGTCTAATGCTAGGAAAAGAAACAATTATAAAAAAGCATATTACCATTGAAATCGTTTTCCCAATTAGAGAAAAGCTATAGCTATTGACAAGATCTGTCTTATTTGCATTGTTTGATAATAATGATGTGGAGACATTTTTATAATCCAATTTTATAATCTAACATCTCTCCCTCCCTCCCTCTCTTTCTCTCTCTCTCTCTCTCTCTCTCTCTCTCGTTCCTTGCTTAATACATGTAGTGTGACATAGTATAGAAAAATGCTATCAAACCACTCATATTTTATCTTTTATTTTTTATCAGTATTATATTTTAGATAAACTACATTTTAGATAAAAATTTATAAAATCACTTAGTATGTTTGATAGCAGAATGATCTGATCGCAGGAATTAAACTCACAGAGGAACTACTAAATTAACATTTTTCTAATATATATATATATTTGTTATTGTTTAATGCTCTAAACTGACCATGGATTGGGAAATGGGGAGAGGAGTTGTACGGCAGGCAAGAACCTTACATGGGATCTAACGCTGATGGAAGAAGAAACTGACACTACCTGTCATTTATATCATCCTTTTCTTTTTAGCTGCTTCTGGCACTAAGGGGGCATCTTATTTTTATTGCAGGCCTGGTATTGGAACAAGTGTCATCAAAAGAATTGTTCAAGACAGTGACCTCCCCAATCATGTCAATAAAAATCTTATTGAGGTATGTGCTAAGCATGCATACCATTCTGACTATATGATCTAATTTCTTTCATAACGGAAGCTTTACTTTGAATCATATATAACTGAACAACAGTTAATACTTAAAAATAGAAGCAAACAATCAGATCATTTTTCTACTGAAATACTGTAATAGTTTTCTCTCTAAATTTGCTTTCAGAAATTAAACAAAGAACCAAAGATTTATTCGACTACTCAGTTTCAAGAACTTTTTCTTTGTCTTGATGATGATGTTATTCATAAACAGGTACATTCAATTAAATAATATCTTTTTTTTTATGAATAGAATTTAGGACAATTTTCAATCTTCTCCTAGAAGGTAGTGAAAAAGAATATGTATAAATTGTTTAGATGTCAATGCAGAATAATCTAGGCCTTGAAAAATAATATTTTCAAGAGGATAAATAGATAATAGTTAGGTATGCAATATTTCTTCAAGTATTCCAGTAAAGAAGTAATCAATAAATATTAGTACATATATACATAAATTTTTTTTTTTTTAACTGTAAACTTAATATCTGTGGGTTTTTTTTAACTGTAAACTCAATATCTGTGTTTTTAGTTACCTGCAGTCCGATGGTTTGTTCAGAACAAATGGAAGAGAGTTCAGAGAATTTTCATACACAAATATTTCACTTACTTTGGCATGCTGATGGTTTTTGTAAACCTTATTATCATTACAGTAAGATTATTAAACTCTATTTTTTTCTTTCATAGTTAATATCTGCCTACATTTTTATATATATGTATATATATACATGTATTAATTTTGTGTGATATCTGTTCATTGTTCAAATACTTGTCTTACAGGTTCAACTTGGTGCAAAATTTGACAGTTCATTCAGAGAAAATCATTCAACTTTGAGGGTAAGAAAAGGAACATGTTTGATTTTATGAGAGTTATAATATGTTGAAGTTTTATTTTCTTTTATATGTTATTCCTTAATGATTTATGAAAATTTTCAGATTTTCAACTTCACCTTTGTGATGTACTATCTTTTCGAACAATTAATTAAAGTCTGGGCTAACGGTTGGCGAAGATATATAGCAGTCAGAGGAAATATATTTGACGCTGTTATCACTGCAGCATTAGTTGTGAGTGCGGTTTTTTCTAAATTTATTCAAGTGTATAATGGGTTATTTTTTTTTATCACATTGCATTTAGTTAGCTGGATTTATGTGATTGTCTCTCCACATCCAAACACATTAATGTTTAATTACTGGTAAGTCACCATGTTCTTTGATAACTTACCGAACTGCAATAATGACAGTTATTACAGATGTATTAAGCTAATGATAGTTTTCGCTAGTTGAATGAATACTTGTACATGTATTCATCTTTTAAAAGATATCTTAGACGCATTCATTTTCTGTGAAATGTATGATATCTTTACCTTTTAACCTGCTATTTGCATCCAAATTTGTGATAATATTCCCTTTCAATTTACCTTTGGTTGAGATTTTTAACTTGGAATCACTTTAAATATCCATTGATCGAAAGCTTCAAATTTCTTATCATTATTAATCTAATAATTCTTTTTGTCTAGATTGGCGAGACAGTCTCTGCATTTCTTTTTGGCCTTCCATACTTTCCAAGGTGAGATTTTAATTTCTTAATAAATAGGTGAATATTTATAAAAAAAAAAGCACAAATGAATATTTCTCCTTTTTTTTTTTTCTCGTAAGGAAATTTTACAAGTTAATTTATTTTTAATTTTAGCTCTCAGGAGATAAGTGAAGTCAGTCTGAGCACCACCATGTGGAATATTTTACGTATAGTGAATATTCTTATTATGGTCCGTCTGTTCAAAGCTATTCCGCATATTAAAGTAAGTCTACTTTTTAAAACAAAACAACATTGTGGAATACATCAGTGAGATATTATAAAAGACACAACATTATTTGCCATTCTGTTTGCTTTTCATCTTTAGTCTATGGCTGTAATAACAACAGTTTTGGTGGATTTACTCAAAAATTTAAAAGCCTTTGCAGGTATTCTGGTGGTGAGTATGTTGTCTTTATTTTAGGTGGTTAATCAATTAAATATTGGTATCAGTATGTATATAGTAAAATTTATATTGCTGTAGATGTGCACAAGTATATTAATTATTGTATGAGGAGTCCACAGGAAGAAAGGGCATACTAAAAACTACTGTGGAGGAAAAAAATAAATAACATGATGCAGTACACTATTTACCATTATTCTTGTAGTTTGTTCAATTACCAGCTCATTTGGAATGTTATGTAGAAAGCTAAAAAAAAAGTTTCCAGGGCGTTTTGGGAGAAATAATTTGATTTTTATCAATTTGTGACTATGCCCTTGCTTCCTGTGGACTCCCGATTTGTTTTCTATAATTAAAGACTGTACTGTATATCATAAATTTATCTGGTAAATTTTCTTTGTTTATTTTCTCCCTTGATATGGTACATGCTTATTCTATGGGGAAAAAAAAGTTTCAAGCATAAACACCACAAAAATTTTATTTTTTTCTAGTGAATCTTGAGTTGATTGAAAGATTATTATTCCCCTCACATTATTCTAATCTTTGTAGGCCATATTTTATACATTTGCAATATTTGGAATGCAGTTGTTTCATGGAGCTATTAAATACCAGCCAGATTATGTTAACAAGTAGGTTAACTCTTTCATTTCAATCATTTTTAGTTCCTATTTAAACTGTAACAGTTAATGATGTTATGTTTTTTTTTTTTTTTTTTAAATTCTCTGTTTATTATTATATATTGTTTAAGATGCATTTTCCTAAATTCCAGACATAATAAATATACAGTATTACCCTTAAAAAAAGACTTTACTTCTTTACCTACAGCAATAAGTAAAATAATTTAAATTTTATTTCCATCTAAATCTTTATTGATGGCTTAATTTCTTGATTTTTTTAAAAGAGAATTAGTGCTGCTCCCGTATAGATAAACCCATTTTAAAATAAAACAATTATTTATTTATAGTCTTAAAATATTTATTGATGGTCTAATACTATTTATCAATAGTCTTAAAATAATTATTGATAGTCTTATAATATTTATTGAAAGCTTTAAAAGAAATATTTTTACATGATTGAAACATGTTTGACATTTTTTTTTAAATAATAAAATCTCAATTTTCAGAACATTTGCTTGTGGGACTTATGAACAACTGAACTATTGGTCTAATAACTTTGATGATTTTTATGTAAGTTCTCCTCTAACCTACTTTCACTTTGTGTAACTATTATATTATTTTTTTCCTCTTGGTAAATATGGAGTATACTGCTTTTATTCTTCCCTGATTAGGGTTACTTCTTGGTAAATGCTTACATAATAAAGTTCTAAAGCTAATTATTTCACTTACATGTATCTTTCTTCTTCCTTTGGCTCTACATCCCATTTAGGGCCCTGGCCTGCCATACTATTCTCCACTTTTCCCAATCCATGGCTTCTTCCTCCACTCTCTCACTCCTATGGCTTTAAGGTCTTTCTCCACCTCCTCAAACCATCTGCTTCTTGGTCTGCCCTTAGGCCTTTTCTCGTTGGGTGTTGCCTCATATATTGCTTTTGGACCTCTTTTGTTTGCCATTCTTTCTATGTGCCCTGCCCATCTCAATCTATTCATTTTAATTTCAGCTGTTATATTTGGTTCTTCGTATAGTTCTGAATTCGTTCTACTTCTCCACTTGTTATTGTCCTTTGTTGGCCCACTGGCGGCGGAGCAGGGGGGGCAGGGGGGGCAGCGGACCCCCCTAAAACTTTTAAGGGGGGGCGGCGCCCCCCCTTGAATTTCCAGTCTGCCCCCCCTAAAATTTTAACTTTTTTAACTATGTAATTCATTTGAGTTTATATGTATCATTTTCATTTTCATAATTCATTTGATTTATTTCTTAAATTTAATATTTGAAAGAAATTATAATTAATTGACATTTTACAGTAATCACATTATTGAGAGTTGTTGTGGCATATTTTAAATTTAGTTGCAAGTACCCGGCTTTGCCCGGGTTTAAAATAATGTTTTCTGTTTATTTAAGAAGCGTAATTTGACGTTTAATTAAGATTTAAAATAAGACGCGTAAAAAAGGGCATGCAAATTGCAATAAAAGGGTACATTTATCTTTAAGCAATGTGATACACAACATTTTTGGCAGTTCCTCTCTCTCTCTCCCTCCCCTCCCTCCCTCTTTCCCTCCCTCTCTCTCCTCCCTCTCTCTCCCTCCCTCCCTCTCTCTTTCCCTCCCTCCCACCCTCTCTCCCTCCCTCCCTCCCCCTCTCCCTCCCCTCCCTCCCTCCCCTCCCTCTTCCCTCCCTCTCTCCCTCTCTCTCTCTCTTAGGCATGACTGTATCAAAAGATGACAATTCCTATGGATGAAGGAATGGAATGTAATAATGTAGTAAGTAATGTGATATTGGTTCCCCGTACCGATCATATTTATAGTAAGTTAGCTATGTGGGAGAGAAGCTCGTAAAACCTGCAATCGGGGGTAAAAGTTTACCAATTTTCATGTCTTTGATATCCAAAATAATTAATTACAATTAAAGTACCCATTGAGATGAAACGAAACCTGTTTAAGAACATTCCCCATGTAATTTTGTGTACGTGTACCCAGTGGCGCAACCAGCAAAAAATGCTGGGGGGGGGGGCTTACATATTGAAAAAAAGACAGTTTGACAGTCTTTTTTGTAACTTTATAACGCAAATTATGTATTGATGATTTGGCCTGGGGGGTGGCTCAAGCCCCCCCTGCCCCCCCCCGGTTGCGCCACTGCGTGTATCAAATTTCACGTTATTTGGTTGTCTGGATCTTGAGTTTTAAGGGAACAGACAGACAGATAGCAAATGCGTCTTATAAGTATAGAGAAGTATTGCCATCTACCGAATGACGGCAAATGTAAATTTTAAAGAAAATACAATTATTTATTATCTTTTCATAAATTACGTTTTGTTTATTGAGTTTCCCGTTTCCGGTTTCATATTCATCATCATTCATGATAATTATCAGTAATTTTCTGATCTAATTTCACTATTAAATTTGCAAACAAACTGACATTACGAATCAGTTGACGACAGAAGTGCTCAATGTTCATTTTTATCTTTTTTAATATGTTATGTTTTAATAATATCGATTAAATACTTGCTACAGAATTACTATATTCTATTATAGAATTAAGTGGAGTATAATTTGTCTTTCGGTCATATTTTGTCTTGCCCCTCCTTAAATTTTCAGGGGGGGCGGCGCCCCCCCCTTGAATTTTGGCTTGCCCCCCCTTAAAATATTTCGTTCCGCCGCCGATGTGTTGGCCCATATATTTTTCTAAATATTTTCCTTTCCCATGTGTTTAACATATTTTCTGCTTGTTTGCTGATAGTTCATGTTTCACTACCACATGTCTTGAATATGGTTTTTTAAATTTTTCTGGAGATCTGTCTATTTTTCAGCACTTTATGCAGTGTGTAATATATTTTGTTCTCATCTTTTAGTCTGTTTTTGATCTCTATCATTATATCATTTTTCTCACTTATGGTTGATCCCAGGTATTTAAAGTTTTCTACTCTTTCAAATGTTCTATCACTGATTTAGAATGTTTTTTCTTTTCCTTCTTTTTCATTTCTTTGTAATAGCATGTTTTGAGTCTTTGATTCATTTACTGTTAAACCTGCTTTCTGAGCTGCTGTTTCTAATTCTATTTATGCTTTTGCTATATCCTCGCTTTGCTTTCCTATCAATGTTATATCATCAGATTGTGTGAGGTATTGGATGGGTTTGGTAAATATTGTTCCTGTTTCATAAATATTGTTTCATAAACTTTGTTTTTTCACTTCTTAGATAATGTATTACTGATCCTCGCTTTTCTAACTGGATTTTTTCTAGGGTTACACATACATGTATTGCTTTTTGATAATGTTTAAACAAATAAGATAAAGAAAGGCAACTTTATTTTTTTAAATGCGATTTTTTGTTTGTTTTTTGCAGTCATCTTTGATAGTTCTATGGGATTTAATGGTTGTCAACAACTGGAATGTTTTCCTAAAAGTGTATCGAACTAAAACAACATCGTAAGTTATTTGACATTTTTTTAACTTTCAAATGTTTGTTTGTCATTTATTTTTAGTCCAAGCCTTAAAGCATTTTGTCATTTGTCTGAATGGTTTCAGACCTTTAAAGGCAATTAATATTTTTTTTAAATAAATAGTTCTATTATAATTTAAGATATTTTATTTGTCTCATCAGATGGTCCTACCTCTATTTCATTGTTTGGTGGCTGCTCTCAGTAATTATTGTGGTCAATCTTTTCACAGCCTTGATCATGGAGGTACAGTAACAATTAATCATATATTGAAAAACTCAAAGAAATTTAAAATACTTGATCACTACTGTCTGGCTGTTTCTTAAATTCCTTTTCTATATCAAGCCTGGGCTAGTCTAGTAGGACTTTAATACTTTTTATGGCTAGAAAGAGAAAAAAATCAAGTGCATTAATCCTTACTAGCTTAATGCTTCATATATTCCATTAAAAACTTTGATTATTTTCTTTTTAGAACTTCATCATCAGATGGGACAGGCGAAGGCGAATTAGTCAAATAGATACTTTGGATGCATCATACTATGAACATCTGACAATTTCTGTTCATTTGAATAATGTTCATAATATGTTTAAGTAAGCTTTGTTTTTTTTTAAATATTCAGTGTTCAATACACAGGATACCATTCAGTACTCAATACATAGGATACCATTCAGTGCTCAATACATAGGATAATTACCATTCAGTGCTCAACACATAGGATAATTACCATTCAGTACTCAACACATAGGATAATTACCATTCAGTACTCAATACATAGGATAATTACCATTCAGTACTCAACACATAGGATAATTAGCTGCACATACAATTTTTTTTAGTTATTTTTCTTGCATGAAAATATTTAGAACTAAAACATTACAGAAATAACTGGTTTTTTTTTTTTCCAGAGATTTGCTACAAGAACCAGATGAAACTGAATTATTGCAGTTATTGAGGGAGCATCGTTTTTTAAAATTAGAGGGCTAATGATCAAGATATTGCCATATTAGTGAACCCTTATTTTTTAAAAATATTTCAAAATTCATTAAAATGTATAACAAACTGATTCATTAACATTCATAATTTAGTCCAAACTGTCATTGAAGTACATTTTTAAAATTGTTTACAACCTAACTTATATTATATGTGATGATTGTAGTTTTAATATTATATGTGATGATTGCAGTTGTTCTATTCCAGATAAGTAAATTGATGCCTGGGGGTCACATTGTTGTAGTCACTCACATAAAATATCATTTCAATGTGATTTTTTTATGCCAATACATAATCTAGTCTTAGAAAAATAATTTATAACTAACCACTGGCTTTGTATTCAAGAAACTTAAAATTTTTTTTTTTTTTTTTAATTTGCTTGCTGTAATGAAAGTTTTGTAATATATTTTTGAGATTTAAAAAGTATAATTTGTTGTACTTTATTAATGGAATATTCTAATACTTAATGGTTTAGATGTTTTACATTTGAATGTTATACATTTGCTATTTAGTTTCCTTTTTTTGAGGTAAAAGATCAAAATGTTTTCAGGTGCTCCACCTTATACTGTTTTTACACCAATAATCTTAAATATGTATACAATGCTTTTGTATGTTACCTATTTATATTTAGTGTCTTTCTAATAACTCATTCCATTTATCAAACGAATCTGTAAAAAAAAATTTTTCTTAAGCAAATATTTACACATACATTTACCTTTTTCAGAACTATTTAAAAAAAAAATGTACATAAATGAACTTGCTGCTATTTTGTTTTGTTTTCATTCTATATTTATACCACAAATTTTCAGGTCCCAAGTCCACACAGCTTTGAATGGGTAGTGGACATTTGTTGGGGAAATAAAGTTGGCTTGGCAGTGAGCTAGCCGCCCAAGTCCCTTATTATACAGTGGCTACATAAGGGAAAGCTCTACCTTTATACCACAGAAGTGTATTTATTATATACTGTGATGATGATATTCTCAACTTAGAATCAAAGGATTGTTTATTTTAACTCTTTTTTCTTTTTATTAACCTTTACATTCCCCTTGGTAAGAATTATAATGTAATGAAGTTTCCAGTAATATAAATGGCATTCCTTTGAATACTATTGACATTATTCATATGTATTTCTTGTTAGAAGAAAACTTTTTTTTTTAGTTTTTAATAATTTACTAGCACCTCATCAGAGGCATTTTTTTATTGAATATAAAATTACAGTGGTTTTCTTTAATGAGGGTAAAAATCTCAAACAAAAATAATTTTTTTTTACAATTTTTAAAATATTGACTCAATTTATGACAATTTTGTTCTAAGTATTTTTTATTTCTTTTAGAGCATTTGTTAACATGGAAAATCTTTTTCATCCTTTTGAGTTTGCGATACTGTAATTAAGTATAATTTCTAAATACATGTACATTGAACAAAAATGACATTCATGTTAAAACTAAACGAATTTCATTTTTTTTTTAAAGGAAATTTTTTTCATTCATAGATTTATTTAAATAATTTATTTAGTCGTCTCTGGTAATATTTAACATGGTCTTCTTATATATAACAGTAGAATATTGTCAAATGTTTACATGTTTAGCCTACTCTGGAATTGAAAAAAATAGCTATTTATTGTTATTTCAGAAGAGTGCTTATGATAAATTGATAGAATAATTTCAAGACATAGTATATTACTTTATCAATACATTCAAAATTAGTTGCTTTGTAATATTTTGTAAGGAGGTAATCATATTGTTAATTATGGAATTTTCCCTGTCAGCTTTGAAAATAATGTGCGTGATCTGGAGTATTTTTTTTTATTTATTTATGTAACTTGAACATAAAAAATAATTCTTTAATTCAACAATGCTGCTGTATGTAGCATAAAATTGCAGAAGTAATCTAAGCACAGATTTAAAGAAATATCCATAGAGATTCGTCTACATTTATCTGTTAGTAGTCACTGCTACAGGAGTATGGGACACTAACAATTGTTCTCCAGTGCCATCCTCTCTAGCTGATTTCTGCTGAACCTCCATCTTGGTCATGTCCACTTTTGGAGGGGGGGGGTAGTTCCCCCAGGTGTTTCTTGGTTGGCCTCTCTTTCTTTTTCTTTGAGGATTCCATCTCAACTCTTGTCTAGTGACATTACTTGCTGATTGGTGTTAACTGTGATCTATCTAGCCCACCCCCCATCTCCTCTTCCATTTGAACTTGGCTGGTCCTTTATAAAAAAAAAAAGCTGGCATCGCTGCTAGTGTTAGACCATCATTTTATTAAAGGGAATTCTTTTAAGGCAGCTGTTGATGGAGGTCAGGACTTTACCTGGTGATGGCCTTCATCATCCCCCAGGTCTCAGCTTCATAAAATAGGACTGACGTTACATTAGTGTATCGTACAGTCCTATGATGATCTCTCTAGTGTGCTTATCACACCTGATAGGTAGAAGATGTACCTTGGCTCGTTCAATTCCAAAGGATTCAGGGGTGCTGGTCTGTTAAGGATTTCCTCATTTTTTCATCTAAACTGTTAATATTTTTCTCTTGCTTGTCATAAGCAGGTCTTACTGGTTTGCTACTGGAAAGTTCAGGGTTATGTCCTTTAACACGTTCATGGTGTTTCCCCTATAAACTGCCTGTTCTGCTAGTCCATCTACATAATCTTTTTTTTTTCTTCCTAACATCCCACTTCACTTTTCATTTCTTTGTCTTCTTGGGCCTTGCCTATTCTTGCTCTGGTTTAACCGTTGTTTACTGCTTCTTCCCCCCATGTCTTCTATCTTGTTAATGATCTCTGGTATGGTCCACTCCCACCCAGCACCTCCCAGCATGCTGTTCTTAATTACTCTTTCACTTTCTGTCACATATTGAGTCCAAGAGTACTGGTGTCATATTTTTTTTTTTTTACTAAAAAAAAATTGTTTTATCCAGCTCATTGATAAAATCTAGCTTTTTTTTTTTTTTTACCCTTATTTTTATAAATTCTGTAACTTACGCCAGTACTGTTAACTTACTGTGAATTATGGGACAGTTTTTTTTAAGAGTGTTTTTGACTGCTGAATACTTTTGTCATCAGTCTTCTTGCTTACATTACTGCTAAAATTATATACTTGGCACAAATTTTTTAATCCAGTTTTAATGCTGTCATTAATATTAGGTTAATTTTTATGCCCAACATTATTTTTTTTAATTAGCAGATAAAAACATTTTTAAATTAAAATTTATTCCATTGCAGTCATGCTCAGTTTTGTAGTTAACATTATACCAAGGGCCATAACCCATCTACTTGTACTCAAGTGCTTATCAATTTCAGATTTACATTTTTTTTGCCCCCATATTATTTTAAATTTTATGTCAGCCAACTAGAACAGCAAAAAAAATAACCGATAAAATTTTAACATCTTTTTACTGAGCATTGCAGAATTAAATTAGTAAATGATAGGCTTTTCATTGAACATCTAATGTTGAAATTCTTTCTGTAATTAAAATAAACAAATAATTAAGATATAGGTTTATGGTCAAGAATGGTTTTCCAAATTGTGTTTATTTCTTTTAAGTAATAATTTATTCTGAGAAGTCAAGCTCCAACATTTTGAATGCTAATCTATTAATGTTTGCTGGTAAAGAAAAGAAACCTTTTTGTAAATACACGCATCTCTATTGAGCAGCGCAGTTTGTAAGAAATATGTCATAGTTATGTTTAAAATAAAGTTAGTTGCTTCACCTATTGTTCTTTTGTTTCCTAAACAAATTAAGTAAAACTTTAACATGAACATTCTGAATTTATAAGGTAACTTCTAAAGGCAGTTACTGGATACAATCTTTTTTTATGTCTAAAAATGAATTTGGCAAAAAACATGATCTTTTGTAATTTATGGCATGAGAAAATTATATATAGTTATAAATGTAAATTGAATGCATTGTCTAATAAGTTAGTACATTTTGATTCTCAAAAATTTGTTTTTTTTTTAAGTACTTAAAGTTCATAAACAAAATCAGTGGCCCAAGTTTTATTTAATATTAATAAGTTTCTATAATTGTTATTCCTAATCAACAAAAATTATATTTTTAGTCCATTCAGATAGAAATATTTTTGCAAAAAAAAAATGTGTTGCCTTAAAAACTATGATGAACTGTTGACGATGAAAGTGTTTATGAAATCCATCAACTGAGGATGAAAGTGTCTATACCTTGCATTGATTCAGAGAGGTTAACAGATTTGGGTTATCACTTACTTGGGACCCTTCTCAGTGTAGAAATATATCTTAATATTCATTTTATATAATTTTACTGCCTTGAATACTCTTTAAGAAAAAAAAAGAACACATTTTTAAAGGAAATGAAACATCACAAATTTTGACTGAATTCAGTTAATAGCTGAAAATAGTCTAAAACACATTAAATGAAATACCATGTAGTTATATATATGTATCGGTCCAGAAATTAAGTAATATGTTGAATAAAATGAAAAACAAACAAGCAACAACTAAATCAAAACCACAAATGACTTTATTTGTTTTTTGTAAGCATAAGTGGTTACAACTTATAAAAAGTTTTTGATGAATTAACAATTGGTGGTTGTCTTCTTTAGTGATATTTAAAGTGAAGCATTCATGACTGTGCCATCAAAACCCCAGCAACTTTTCAAGTTAAACTTGTTAGAAACTTAAATGGAATAACTTAAAATCCTTGTGCCGCTGCAATGTTTTGTAACAAAAAAAAAAATTGCAGTATTTAAAACACATTCAGATCAAAACCTTTTGCAACGCCAGTAAAAGAAAAAAAAAAAAATCTTTCATGCTTTCTCTAAACAGCTGCGCATTCATTCTATATTAAGCCATTGTTACATAGCTTTAAAAAAAAATGCCTTTTTAGAGGACTTTGAAGGAAGCTTGAAAAATTGAGGTTTATCACAAAGCAATAAAAAGTGGATCGATATAAAAAAAATTCATTGACACTCCGCACATTCAATAATGTGTGAGAAAAGAAATTATTCTTATCAGTACTTTGAATAGCATCAAAGTATCACTATAGTTAGGTCAAAACTACAGATGTGAAACAATTTCTTTTGTCACCACTTGGCAACAAGCACAAGGACCTTTCGAAAATTTTAAATAAAGTAACAAAAAAATAAAGGGCCTTAAATAAAACCCTAATAAATGCAGCGAACAATTCAACTATATCCAATTAATAAACATTTTAAAATATGAGACTAGGAAAGTAATTTAAAATTCATGTCAATATTTGATTTATCTTTCAAATCCAAAATCTTAAAGCAAACATTTTCATTAAGACTCAAATATATTAGCATAAGTTTAAATATTAAAACAAAAGCAGTTCATTTGTAAGTAAATGCAACAAAATACTTCTAAATTTTTAGGTTGCGCTTATAACTTTATATTGCTTTAGACAGTTTTGAAGACGGCACAGAACACAGAAAAAAAAAAATCCACATTAGGTAATATGCCATAGGAAACACTAAAAGTTACAATAGATGCAATATGATTATCAGTACATGTGCTTGCCTGTCATTTCGAACTAGAAAACTGGAAAAATATACATCTTTGTCACTAGTAAGAGACACACAAAATTCAGTTGATTAATATTTCTATATGCAAAGGCACATGAGCGGGAAATGGCTGCATCAATAAAAGCAAAAAATGTATAAAGTTTAAAATGCTAGCACTGTTAACTTTTTTTTTTCCTTGTATAAATTTTCAAGGGATAACTTCCAGCTAGCCCTGTTGTTTACACATAAATATGACATACTTTCTAGTCTGTCACATGTTTTCATCCTAAGCCACAAAACATAAATCATAATCTGAACTTTTTTTTTTTTTCGTTCTTTGAATCAACAATTACCTATCTCCTCTTTCATGTACCTATACATCAAACTTCATTTACAAGGCTAAGGATCTAAAATACAAAAGACTTTGATCATTGATTAACTGGCCATGAAAGACTTTTGGGTACAGAGGACTTGAGTACCAGACTAAATTTCTAATGTTTAAAATATTTATAAACCATTAGTTCTATACCAAAATACATGATATTATGATTTTTTTTCTTCCTGTCGAAGCTATGAGAACCCTTGCAATTTCTAACCATTGAAATGTTATGAGTTAAAAAAAAACTTTTGCCATTTTTTTTCTTTCAGTTTGAGTACAGCTTTATCCATCCTTTTTTTTTCTGTTTGTCAAGCCAAAAAAATAATATTTGAAGTTTTTAGGTTCTGCATAGCTAAGTCAGAAGACTGAAAGCAGGGTAATGTTTTATACAAATCTTGAGTACATTAAGTATGAAACATACTCTAACACACTTAGTAATGGTGAATGAGCAATCAATTATCACTCTTGCAGAGATGTCCCCTTCATATTCCCAACTGAAGTCCACATATATCACGCCTACCTACAAGTATGGCCACTAGGGAACTTGAATGAAATACAAATTAAGATTTATAAAAGAAATATCACTATCAACATTCCAACTTTTAAAATCAGAATCGAAATTGAACAAGTTAATTTTTTTTTCAACACTCAAAAAAAAAAAAAATGCCAACTACAAACATTATAAAAAAATCAGCACAAAATTAAAAAAACAAACAATGAACCAACAACAAAAACAGAAGGATAAACAAACGTTGTATCATCAAAAGTACTTTTTTAAAAATAATTAAAAGAGAAAAAAAATGTATGAGCGACCATATCATTTTTTTTTTAATAACTTTAAATTAAAAAAACAAAAAATATTAAGTGCCTTCCATAAAATTTGTTCTTTTTTTTCTTTCTTATTTTTTTTCTTTCAAACTCAACAGTCCGACAAGTAGAAATACACACAAGTAACAAACAGTTCAAAAAGTAAAAGCAGACAAACATTCTGATGTTATTTGTCTTAATACATTTTTATGTTTAACAATGAAGTTATAAAAGTAAAAAAAAAACCTAAGCTACATAATTTCACTAGTTATCACCTCATCTCTGTTAAAGGGAAACACAAGAAAGAGATAGATAAAAAAAAAAGTAAAACATAAAATTTTAGAAAGGCACTGGCAGTTCCTAATTAAATGAGAACTAACCAATTGAAACATAGGATACTTTATAACTAAAGAAAAGAAAAAAACACAGAAAAGAAAAAAAAAACTGGAGCTTACAGTTTCTAAAATGTAAAAATCTTGTGGGGAAAAAAAAAAACGAAACTTTGAAACTGGCACCAAAACTGTTTAAACTAAGTCAAGAAATTTAAAATATCAAATACAGAAAAGTAAAATCTTTTTTGTCTTTTTTTTTTGTCAACTGAACGTTTTTTTTTTTTTTTTGCATAGATAAGTTTTAGTACCGCCACAGCTGAATGGTTGAAATGAATGAATTGTTAAAGAAAATTAAAAAAATGAGTTTTTGAAATAATTCAGTGGCTATTAGAGATGTAATAAGAAAAAGTCATTTTTTAAAATAATTTTTAATGAATTATTCGGAAAAACCATTTTTTTAAATCAGAAAGAACAATTTTTAAGCAGTCTTGTTCATTAGTAATGTCATGATGCATGACACACAAAAAAAAAACATTCCAAAATAAAATCTACTTTTATAAGTAGAAAAGGATTCTTATTTGGTGACCTTCTAAAATTAACCCCCAAGTGTTTTTTTTTAAAAAAAAAAAAAGACTTTTTAACTAATTTTCAAGAAACAACTGGTTTCCATAACGTCCTTGGCTGAAATCCCTTGCTGCTGTCAGGACCTCTAGGGTTGCGGACTATGATCACTTTATAAGAAGTGTTGTCTTCAGTAATACTTTTTAAGCGGCTCAGAAGACGCTCAGGTCTACGAGTGTCTCTAAAATATTTAAAAAAAAAAAAAGTAAGCCATGAGTGTTTTACTATTTTTTTTCTTTTAATTTATTATTTTTTGACTGAATATTCCATGGTTAATTAACTTCTTGGGTGCTCTGTTGATCAGCGACGGGTGTATTCAGAAATTTTTGATTTTTTCTTTAAATAATAATATTTTTTTCAACATTACCATTTTATACTAATTTGCATAGGTAGCGTTGCCAGCAGATGAAAATGGCTTCAGTAAACATTACATAAAAATTAAAGGGGGTGGGCAGGGGGGCGTGTGTGTATGCGCTCAAGCTAAGGCGTGGTTCTTCAAAATGCTGACATTTTATTGTGATACTAATGCTATTCTGATCCAGAAAATAAACAAACTTTATTAAAAGCTCAAAATTTTCTTAAAATGTGGCAACGATTTTTTTTTTTAATACATCCCTTCCCAATCTATAGAGCATCCAACTTCTAAAGTAAGTCATTTTTTATTTGTTATTCGGTTTTATTTACCTTCTAATATGTAACACACTAGGTAAATTGGTTTTCTTAATTTTTTGTTAAATGCTTCATATTTTTATATTTACCATTAATGTGACCTCCACCCCATATCTCATCCTTATGTATTCCCCACATGAATGTAAAACAAGTATTAAATCTACTTACGTAATTTTACGTAAACTACAAGCAGAGTATTTTCCATTACTTTGGTTTTGCACTAAAACAAACTCAACTTCATCTCCAGGCTGAATGACAGCACTGTCATGAACTTCTGTCATATGAAAGAAAAGTTTCTTGCCTTCTTCAGCTTCATAGTTGATGAATCCATACTATTTTTAAAAAATTTGTATCAAGATTCACAAAATTAATATTACTAAAAAAAAAAAAAATAGGCCTATCAATAAAGATTTATATCACTGACGCAATTTCAAAATAAATTTATGATGATTTACATTATTACCATTACCAGAAAGCTGTTAACAGAAACTAAATTTAGTGTAATAAAAAAATCAATCATTGTTTTTACGAAAAGTATATTGAATGTGTAAAGATTTAATTTCATTTACCTGGCCTTTTACAGAATCCACCTTTGCTCTAATAAATTTGCGCAGTGCCCCAATATTGACTGCCCTAAGACTGCCATCTTTTTTTGTCCTGGCCACCTGAAATCTGACAACATCGTCTTTTTGCAGAAAATCTCTCTTGTCAGCTAAACTTGTGATTCCATAGGCGTATGGCTCATCCAAGTCATTGCCGTCTTGAGTAGAAGGGAGAAATGTTTTTTACCATCAATTTTGACAAACAACATTATAGTCTTAGTCTTTTAATTTACATTTATTCCTATATTTGCTAATGCAATAAAATTTGACTAAGAGGGTACAGTGAAATGTCACTGACAAAGAAACTGACAGAAACTTGTGATTTAGTTCATTATACTGAAATCGGGTGGGCAAAATTTTATGTGTATCGCAAATGCAGTCTAAATTATTTAATACATGTAATTTAATAATAAATATTTTGATATAAACATGATGCATTTTGAATTACATTTAGAAAAAAGGTTATGCTTTGCGAAATTTTCAAAAAACTGCATACTTAAATGAGTACATTTAAAAAGTCATTCTCATTAGAATTTTAAATCCCGGTTTCTATTCTTCTCTTCTCTTTAAATATTTCTGATAAGACATTTAAATACCATCAAATAAGGGTAGAAGTTCCCTAATCCTAAGATCACAATTTATAACTATATGTATAAAGTTTATTATCATCTTTGCAAAATGCAATCATCCATTCCCATCAAGTCACTACCCCAAGCAATACAGGTTTAATCATATTTTACGGAAATTATACATTGGAGGCCAAACACAAAAAAACTGTGGGTAATATTAAAGCTTGACCCCCTGACTCCCCATGCAGCAAACTACTCAATTATGTAAACTTTTTTTATGTGACGTTTTTTCTTCATTCACCCTGCAAACAGTTTTTTTTTTTTTAACCATTCCTTAATTGGTGCCATCACTTCCCCCCCCCCGGCATTGACAGTAACACTTCCCACCTCCACCTACCCAGTCCTTTACTTTTTTTTTTTGCATTTTGACTTTTAAAAACATTTCCGATTTGGGTAAAAAAAGGCAAAAGGCTTTTTTTTTTCTTTACAATACTGAGATTGTAAGAAACTCGTTACAGTGGTGTTAATAAATAGTATTCAAGTGAAGGGGCCAAATTTTTTTCGCAACACTGAAGATTTCTTTACACTGCGCTTGCAATAATGACATTTCACTATATTAGGTCAGACATATACTGACCGTCATCCATAGCTTGAACCAATCCACTATACTCTTCTTGTTCTGTGTTCACTATTCTCATTGGACGGATTATACGACCCTGAAGAGTTCCCTTTTCACCGACTATTTCCTACAATATATTTAATATGTATGCAACTTTAAATTCATACATCAAAAAAAAAAAAAAAAAAAAAAACAAGCAAAACTGGTTACACTGATTCAAAACCCAAATAGTCACAATAAAAAATAAACTTACATCAGATGGAATGGTACCTCTTGGGAGCTTGCGAATATTCTCTGCACTAACTTTGCTGCTTTTTCTGGCTAAAGTGTATTCCATTTCATCACCAAGTTCAAGATCATTGGTGTCACCATTGAATGAACTGTCAAAGTTTACAATTAAAATAAGATTTCTGTTGTTGTTTTTTTTCAATTCTCTAATTTCATTTTCTATATTTTATATATCTTGGTGAAAATGTTTTGATTCTAATGTAAAAGGAAAGGAAAACATTCCCAAAAAAAAAAACAGCTTTCCATTAATATTTAAATAATAGAATAAGAAACAACCTATCAGTAACTAGATTAGCAGTTGCACAAGGATTTTTGAAATACATGCATATTGATATACACTACCTGAAATGAAAGAACACTTCTTTTTCATGATCTGCTGTTTCAATAAAGCCATAGTTATCTTTCAGCGTTGCTATAAATCCATGACAACGGCCAGCAATGTTTTTTAGTACCACTCTTACTTTCATAGCTTGCTTCTTATTAGTAGCTTTTATCTCCCCAATTTGAAAATCCACCTAAAATAGTATTATTCATTATGGGTCCTTTGTACTTGTACAGCATATTCTAAAATGATAACTTTTCATGACATTGTTAATGGGTGAATAAATTTACCTTGTCACCAAAATGAGGCATACTGTTTTGATCAGTCACATCTTTCAAATAATAAGGTATCTGTTGTATCGTTCCTTCATAGTCATAAATAATATTACCAGGTTCACCATCTTTATTTTTACCTGAAAGATACAGATATGATGAGCCATGTAAAAAAAAAAAACAAGAAATAAGATAATGAATCATTCAATTCTCTAACCACAGCTTATCTATATTTTTACCTGAAAGATACAGATATGATGAGCCAATGTAAAAAAAAAACAACAGGAAATAAGATAATGAATCATTCAATTCTCTAACCACAGCATATTTAGGGATTGTGTGCCTAGCACAAAAGCCAGCCACTTTTACCTCCTCAACTTGTCAAATACTCATTTAAAGCTAGGTGGACTTAAGGACTTTCACCAGAACCTGAAAATATTTCTAAGATTCTCACTGAGGATCAAAACAGGGACTCTCAGGTTGACAGTTGAGCGCTTTACATCACTCAGAATCAGATACATTCTTCAGGTTATCTGCTCCAATAAGGGTTAAAGGCAACTTAATTCTCAAACTAATTCCTCTCTTTTTTTTTTAAACTTCTGTCATCCATAAATATGTCAACAATGGTTTAATTACAAAATAAATTAAAAAGTATTAACCTTGATTTTTATGTGTTGAAGGCTCTTTGTCGATTGTACCAATGTAAACAGAAGGAAGGATATTTACAAATGAAACTGATCCCTTTGCTAGATGTTTTATTCTTGTAGCTACTTGCCTTGATGGTTCTGAAGCATCCTGTATGATTTTATAATAAATATGCATCACAAATCATATTTACCTATCTGAAGCTATTATTATATTTTGAATGATTAAGTGGAGTATTATAATTAATACACTCCATAATAAATCAAGAAACTAAAGGTGATGAATTAAAATTACCTGGTCCACAGTAAACTGTAATTCATCTTGTAGTCTTGGGCTGTAAGTCAAATCCATAAATTCACTGAAGTGAAAGAACATGCGCGCATCACGGTCAGCACAATATATAAAGCCATAGCCGTCTTTCAATGCAGCAATGACACCCTAGAGTAAATTCGACCAGCCAAAAAAAAATGTCAGTGGTTGAAACTTAGAAAAATACCTTATTATCTCAAACTATAATTTCTGTTTGAAAAAATTATAACATACAGTTTCTCTTATTTCCCCTGAATACTCGAAAGTTTCTTCCAACAAGGCAATGTTTGTTGCTCGCTGAAGTTTATCACGGCGATCTGTAGCTATCTGAAATTCTACGGTGTCACCTTGTAATAATGTACACTCCCCTCTCTGATCTTTTTCTCCAAATGGTATTTCAATTAACCTGATAAGTTTATCAAAATTTTAATATGAAATTAAGACTATAAAGACAATTTCACA
This sequence comes from Bulinus truncatus, assembly GCA_021962125.1. Lineage (NCBI taxonomy): Eukaryota > Metazoa > Mollusca > Gastropoda > Planorbidae > Bulinus > Bulinus truncatus. The sequence continues at coordinate 466,034 of JAGDYQ010000250.1, forward strand.
GCTTCTCAAATTTGAGTACTGAATAAGCTTAAATAATGTGTACTGTCATTACAGAAATTACATGCATTAAAATAATGCCTAAAATAACAACATACCCTTTGGGAGTTTCATACATTATTCTTCCAGCCAATGCCTCACTGGGTCGTCGATTCGATGACTTAATCATTTTAAGTATTTTACCTTTAACCATTTCCACTGCTATGTCTTCAAAAATGACGGTTCCTTCTGGAAGACGTTCAATTTCCACAGCCACTTCTTTATTCTGCAATGATATAACCAATCAATCAATAGGTAATGATCTGTAAACACAACAATGTGTCAAGAAATAGTAATATAGAAATAAAAGTAAAGGCTTACGTTTCTTATCTGTATACCAAATGACACATCATCACCCAAAATAAGTTCAGTGATGTCCCCTTTGAACTCACTGTAATGGAAGAAAATCTCTTTTACAATGTCAGCTCGCTCTATAAAGCCAAATGTGTCTTTCATAGAACAAACAACACCAACATATCTGTGAGTTGCTGACTCAAGGGACTCAACATTTCTGGCGCGAATTTTGCCATCTCTGTGAAGTGTGAGGAAGAACACAAATCTAGTAATACATCTTTCAAAATTTTATAATACGTAACACGTCTTTCAAAATTTTATAATACAACTGTGACTTAACATAAATTCTTCTCACCTTTTGTCTGTAGCAATCTGAAAAAGGACATCTTCCCCTGATTTAGGCGTGGTTGAGTTTCCAACCACATCCTCAAGGCCATATGGCAAGAAGAAACATTCACCGTTGTGGACATAGGTGACACGTCCCAGACCATCTTGTGTTCCAGGAACAGTACCCTATTCAAAAGTTAAAAATTAGAAACAAGGAAAAATGAATAAAAACAATTCCGACTGCTTATCAATATCAATTAAGTGTGCATTAATCAAATTAAATTATTACATTCTTCTGTTTCACTAGTTTAGCTTCCTGGACTATTGTTCCTTGTACTTTTTCATCATTCACTAATTCTGGAGACACCATTGACGGATCTATTTTAACAACACCTACTGCCACAGGTTTTCCTGTTCTGCGGTCATATGACATCTGAAATTCCACTGCCTCTGGAATATTACAAATTATTTTCATCATGATTATAAAGCCATGAATTATTAATAAAAAAATCAGCCATTGTTATTTTAGGGATGATCAAAGTGAGATGCGGTGGAAACCATTCCTACTTAAAATAATTATATCATCATCCAGTGATTAGGTAACAAAAATACAAAATCATACACATAAAATAGTAAGTCTTTTTTTTTTTTTAGACTAGCAACAATCCTCAAATAACTTATTGTTATAAATGATTTTCTGTTTCTAAAACTGGTTTGCACTTGTTTAAATTACAAGTACTTTAGACTTTACAAAAATAGAGTGTGTGTCTCCATCTAACTTTGCAAGTTTTTCCCAGCTATATTGTCAACTGAAAATTCTGCCAACTGTACATTTTGGCAACTGTATATTAAAATGCAGAATAAACTAGTTCATTTAAATATTAAAATCAAAAACAGTAATCTATGGTTATAATAGAGGTCTTCTGGAGAAACTAACCAGAAATAGTTTTTAATAAGATTTCTGCATTTTCTTAAATTTAACTCTGTTATAACACTTCATTTCTAATGGCAAAGTTACCTCCAATTTTAAGTGTTTCCACATTGCCATTGTACTCAGAATAGTGGAAAAACAGTCTAGCATCTCTGTCACAGCACTGAATAAACCCATAGGAATGCTTGTAATGGCGACAAAACAAAAAAAAAAAATTAAAAAAAAAAAAACAACAAAAGTATATTTATTTTGATTAAATTCTAATATATTTAACAGTACAATCTAAGTTCTACATTGTCCTGAAAATTGTAAATTTTATCTAAATATAGACTGAAAAATACCAACCTGTTTCTTGTCAATAAGGCCGGTTTCCCTAACTCTAGGGAAGCCAGGTGCCGTAGGCTGCATTTCAGCATTAACATTCATGTTAATAACACTGGGATTTTGATGGATGGGTATAATGGCTGGATCCGGGACAGGCGGCTGGAATTTCTATTGAGAAAGATCTTAACTTGTTAAGAAAAATACTTTTTATTTTAGGTTAATTTATACATGTACACCATTATCAGCATGTGCATAATTATTTTCAATTCAAAATTATAATTTAAGAAAAGAGCATTTTAAAATAATTCAGAAATAGAATTTACCTTCCACTGAGGACTTGGTTTCTTCACAGACATTGAAGATAACATATAGTTGTATTTGTATGTGAAAGAAATCCACTAAGTATAGAAGCTAGATTTTTGCGTGAAACAGGTAGTTATCAATTTTCCAGAGCAAAAGCGTGATCCATATCTCAGCAATAAAAATTCTCAACTTCCTGAATTGTTTAGTATGCTAGGTCCTCAGATGTACAGTGAGTGCAAAGCTCTTAGTGAATGGGCACAGGTTGATTATGCGTTGCGATCTATCTTCTTGAATGTTGCTTAAATTTGAGGTCATGAATTATGTATCTTTAAAGTGTCCAAGTTTTAGCCGAAAATCATTGAAATAGCTTAAAGTGTGCTGAAATGTTGATAAAGAGAAAGTATCAATACTTTTGTCTTAAATAAAGTGTCTTCAAAATAATAGGATTTATGTTAAATTTAAATTTATCACACAAGATTTAAAGTCATACATCAAATCAAACAAAATCCTTTATTTATATAGATTTACAAAGAAATGCTGTAAAGTATGATTTATTTGGTGCATGCAAGGCAAATTGAGCTGCATGAACACAAATGAGCCTACCTAACAAGTATTAATTACATTCAACTATGAATAACAGTGTTATGGAAACTAGGCATGCTGTATGTGGAGTATGGAAAGCCTTATAGGTGCAGATTAAGTGCAGCCAGTTTAAAGCCAGCATGGGACCATTGCTGAGTAGGAAGTAATTTTCATACTCTGTTAAATTGGAAATCTACTAATACTCATTAAATATGGTAGTGGGTAAATAGGTTGATTAAAATAAACTAATAAAATATGAAAACAAAACAAATGTCTAGCTGAAAAAAAAAACTCATTTCTTTTAACTTAAAACAGGTGTGGCCAGCCATGGCTTAGTTATCTTATAATCAACCCTAAGGAACTGAAGTTTGCGGAACACTACTTTTTAAGACAATTCCTTGCACTATTTCAGGGGGTGACTAACATTATTATTCTTCTTTCAAGATTTTGGTATTATAAAAAGTGGTCATATCACTTAACTTGAAGGGGAAAAGAATCAATTCTAACTGTAAGATTTTAATTTAGGAAATTTGACTATATTTCAATAAATATAATACAATAAAAATTATCCATTGTTTTGTAAAATTGAGCAGATTCTAAGGACCAACATTTTGGAAGGAAATATATTTTTGTTGGGTGTCATAAATTCAAGCCTAATATAAAAATTATATTCTTAGTTGCATAGCATTGTTAATGAATCTCATATAATAATTCACTTCATGTCAGCCTTGATCCTGAACTTAATGACCTATCACCTATGCATGCATTATAAATAGAATTATATAACCAAAAAAAAAACTATTCTTAATAAAATGAATTGAAATGCTTAAAAAAATTATAAAATAAATCAACCAATTTATCAAGTTTTTTTTAAAGAGTTTAATAAAAGGTTCTGTCTTGATATTGAAATGAGTGTCCCCAACTTTATTACTGAATTGCATTGCCCTTCTGAGATATTCAATTTCAATGTATGGCCCAGTTGAGTTGATGGTTTAAGTGTCCAGCATGAAATGACCTTCTTTGGGAAGTTGCTCACGGTTTTAGCAAAGTTATTAAGTGTTAAACATAAACTTAAAGAAAAAAAAAATTGTTAGAAAATTTAGTATGTGTTGATATTTTTTTTCAATATCCTTTGATCCTTATAAAAAAGTTGAGCAGCATAAAAAGAGATATTTGTCTAGTTTTAAGGTATATTTGCTAAAATTGTGTCTTCATTTTGCTATAAGTATGTCAAACTTCGGTAGGACAGATGGCCGAGTGGTGTAGATACTTGACTGTCAATCTGAGAGTCCTGGGTTTGATCCTCAGTGAGGATCATGGGAATTTTTCCAGGTGAAATTTGTTTCAAAGTCATCCCACAAGTCCACCCAGCTTTAAATGGGTACCTGACTTTAGTTGGGGAAGTAAAGGCGGCTGGGCTTTGTGCTAACCACACAATCTCTTTATATGCTGAGGTTATAGAAACAGATGCATTCTACACTTCATCTGCCCCGATGGCTCGCTAGGGCTAAGGGAACTTTACTTTTTATGTCAAACTTCAAGCTTTTTTGACATGTAGCACTAAGTAAACTTTTTGTAGCAAAAATGTCACCCTACAACTACTACAAGGATTTTCAGTATTTTCTTATGCTAATCAGGTTGTCCACCTTTGAGGCATTGGTTATATAAAAAATATTTTTTTCTTAACAATAACATAGTCCTCGATTAAATGAACCTTTTATTTAGACGTAAACAAATCAATTTATAATAATTGATAAAAGACTCTTGAATTTTGTGTTATTAGAAACTTTATATCAAGCTCTATCAAAATAAGTACGTTATGTTTTTAAAATACTGATTTTTATTGAAGTACCAAATATAATCGTATTTCTACAAAAAAAAAAGAATACAATCAGTTTGTACAGAGTAAAAAGTTATCTGAAAAAAGACAGCAGTTGAACAATTTATTAACTGAACCCAAGAAATAATTTTTATTTAAAATAGTTATTTTAAATAAACATAATCGTTAATCGCAATATACATTGCTTGGAATTGCAGAGCATGGACAAGGTAAACCAAAAGACATTATATTTGACAGATGTTTTTTTAATTCTGAACGAGATGCATTTGAATTTAATGCGCAATGTATAAGGGACAAGATTTCCTAAAACGTAGTTGTAATTGTTGAAAAAAGACAGCTTTCTAGAATTTTGCAATGTTATGTTCTTTTGAGTGAACAAAGTATACATTCAGATATCTTACCCCAAACTGCACTTCACTGCAGGGATGCCGCCATCTTAGATATCGATTTAGATTTGCCAGATTCTTTGCAAGTGTACTATCATCGTGTTTTGCCAATATTTTTTTTTATTTACATTTAATACTTTATAATTAATTACGTCAAAAATGTTTACATTTTTAGTACATTTGACTAGAGACAAATGACTCGAGGTTTACGAAGTATAAAAACGAGGTGAATGTTCAATATTAACTTTTTTTTTTTTCTTTTTCCTTCTAAGAGACTAATTTTAAGTGAAATTGATTTGTGCAAAAAATTGTGTTCTAATTTACTTTTTTTTAATCAATTATAAAAACTGTCGAATATATTAAATTAAATTACTATACTACTAGGCCATATTGGTATGTGGATTCCTAAACGTTACTAGAAGATCTTAAGTTTTAAAAACAAGTACACACCACACTAACACACACACACTCTCAATCGCTCACACACACAGCAGGCTGACGTCATTACACGGAAGTCAACAAAAAAGTCGATATCTATAAATAAATATATGAGTAAAAACATTGTGTCCGATTTGGTTGCCTGATTCTTGATAATGTAAATAGCATATGATTTGCTTTTTATCTGTAATTTGTCATTGTAATAGTTTTACATCGGTTACATATACAGACTGTGAGTTTATAATTTCCTTTACTGGCTTTAGATTAAGGTTATTGGTTAAGAAAACGGCAACTTAAGTTAAGTCTGAACTTTATCCCGATTATTATCCGACTTCCATTCTCATTGAATTCTAGACTAATTTACCAGTCCAATGTTTATACCATCAGGTTAATATTCACATATGAACTGAGTAACAAATAAAAAAAAATGTATCTTCTAAATCACTAAAATCAGTTTATTCTTTGAAAAGATTTATATCAAAATAAATCTAGACTTTGAGTTGCATGTAAAAGCATGTGTGATTGCACTGATTCTTCTTACATTAGGCTGGTTATACTGCTAGAATATAAGTAGGTACTTCAGTGAAAAAAGTGAAATTCAAAAATTCATTAAAATGACTGATACCGTATTAAAGAGCTCACTAAACCATTTCCAAAACAGCAAAGATTATCTCTCTGGCTCAAATAGAAGCGAAGTTATGACATTTTTAGTGTTGGAAAAAACATGGGGGAAAATGGTCAAAATTAGTGACCAAAATTTTCAATTTTTGCACTAAAAAGCTAATAACTTTTGAACTGTTTGAGATATTGATTTGAAATTTGAGTATGTTATAGATTAATATGTTTTCTATTTATTAAATAAATACAAGACTCTTTCTTTTAAAAATAAAGTGGGCGTTGGACTTATGGTTTATTGGGGGTGCTTCTAAATTTTACTTTTTTACCAACTAAAAGATGATAACTGTATAATAAAGTAAAATTCTTATGTATTTTTATGAATTTATGTTATATCTTGATATTTATTATTATTTTAGAGACAAAAAGCTATATCTAATAAAGAAATCTTTACTAAAATAAGATATCTTTGAAGTGGACTCGGCTCTTACAAATTGCTATTTTCAATTTTTCCTCTAAAATGCTTAGTATAATTATATTATTTTCTGCATCTTTTTGAAACAAAGAATTATATATTGTTTAATTATATATATGATTAATTTTAGCTTTTAAAAAATCATGCATTGAAAAAAATTAGCTGAATAGAATGTGTGTGTGGAGGAGTAGTTGTTGGTGGCCCTTTCGATAAAGCAACTTCCAGCAAATATAATTTAATTTTATGAATATTTAATGCTTAAGTGTTTTATTTATTATTATTTATATTTTTCATTTATTTTTTTCCTTTTATTTTATTTATATTTAAATAACTTTTATGAGGTATTCTAGGTCTATTTACAAACTTATTTCAACAAACACAAAAAAATTATTGAATATAAAAAACTTGAGTTTTTATTATAATTAAAACACATTTAATTTAACAATATGAAAATCTAAAAGTAAGCTTCAACAAAAATAGGGAAATATTAATGCGCCTTTTATCCACATGGTTGCCCTCATCAGTGAGCAATATAGAATTAGCTGACCCCACCACACAACTCACCCATCCTGCTCTCTGAGACTATCACCTGTTTTTAATAGAACAGCCTCCTAAGAAATAAATCTGATAAAGCCCATGAGGCAATCAGAATACAATTCTTACAAAGTAATAAAGGTCATCAAACTTCTCTTTATAGGTAACAATAACTTCATTTTTTGTATATCCAGTTATTATACCTTCAAAAGTTATATCGTGCCCATCAATTTCCCAAATATGCCAAATCTGTTTTCCAATTATAGCAGGATTTTTAGCTATAACACACAGACACAACTCTTTTATTTCAGTAGTTAGTGTTACAAACAGATCTTGGCTTTCTTTAGTTTTCATGCATGCTCTGATATTCTTCTCAACAACCCTTCTTTTAACTTTCTCTCTTTCTGACTGACTTTAATTCTGTACTGTCTGGATGTTTTGTTTACCTCCTCATTCCTTAGTTTACATTTTTTTCTATAAATCCTACCTTGGACTACTGCATAAGATATAATATTTTCTTGTTTTTCTGGACCCTGCTTGCTTAGCAAGTCATTCCATTGTGTTGTTACATGTGGCATTATATAAAAAATAGACTAAGTATACAAACTCTTGAACATAACATGGTAATCTTTTCTTTCAAGGACATTTTAACAATTGGTGAGTTACTTTGACAAGGTTCTTTTTTCCTTGTTAATAACATATCTAACATATCCATCTGTAAATGAGGTACCTAAAGATAAAGTAGAAGACTTATTAAAAGTAGGCTTAACCCCTTAAAAAACAAATGTACATGCTTTAAATTAGCTTGTAAAACTACAAATTCTAAAAATTAAAATACAACTTACCAGGAGGGGGGCAGGGGGGGGCTCATAATTTACGTTATAAAGTTACAAAAAGACTGTCAAACTGTCTTTTTCACTATGTGAGCCCCCCCCCAGCACTTTTTGCTGGTTGTGCCACTGATCATCAGAATCCAAAGACATAATAAAATGATTATAATCAGCAAGTATGTAGGTCTTAGTCTGGTCCGAGGAGCACATTTCCTGAGATAAATTATTCTCAGCTGAAAAGATAAATTAAGAAAAACAAGCAGAATCTTTTTTCTTAGATAAAAGAAAATAAAGTGACAGAAGAAGAGATGTAACTATCATAAACAAATGGGGCCGGTTATTATCCAAAATATACAAATAATTTAAATTTTTATAAAATGACTAAAATATAGTAAGAATTAATTAAAGTAATAAGTCACAGTGCTTTAAAAATAAATTTCAAGTAATAAAACTTACGCACTGCATGGATGCAATAGATTATTGTCTTAAAAACAACCATAACAATAGACACTACTTACCGTCATTTATATGCAAATCAGCTTCCTGTCCGGACAAATCGCTACCGGTCCGGACAAATCGGTAAAAAAAATATGCTGAAAACTCAGATATGGTCACATTTCTGCGGCAAAAAATTAACATCGTGTGACACGCTAAAAATGCTTCAAATTTGGCACACTTATGCTAAAATGGATAAAGAATTTTAGCGAAGATATGAGAATTAAAAGACAAATGCCTGAGACATTTTTTTTTTATAATGAAAGTGACCTATTTTTTTTTTAAAGTCCAACTTTTTTACTACACAACATAGGATGTTAAAAAATGTATCAATTCACCCAAAAATCATTTTTCTAACCCATTTTTAATTAATTTTATACAAATTCTCTGTAAAATAGACAACTTTAATTAAAAACGAACACCGCCATATAGTTTTTCCAAAAAACGAAAACTGAAAATGAAGGTCATTTTATGCTCGGCACAACATAGCTGCTGAAGTACCTAATATAAGTGTTGTTTCTTTGTGTACTTCCCATTGGCATTATCATTTATACTTAAATGGCTATATTATAATGCAGGGATGAGGCGTGAGTGTTGCTGGTCATAACAAAGATATATATATATATATATTCAATAAACACAGTACCATTATGTAGCTATAAAATGGTCCTGTGTTTATTGAATATTTAATTAGCATAATCATTCATAATAAATGACTAAAAGTTTAAATATATATAACATCAGTTGTATATACATTGTATATGTTGTTAATCTAATAATCTAAACAAATAATATAAATCTATTTTTTTTTTGTGCTTTGTATATAGCATAAAAACATCAATAAATTTTTCTCTAAGACTTAGACAGGCAACACTCACGCTTATCCATGTTATAATGTCTTTCTCTTTATAAATGTGTAAAAATTGTCCATCTTATTCTTTCCAGGTTTCTCAGCACATGTGCTGATGTCATCTTTTTTTAAATTCCTAGCCATTTCATAGAAAAATTAATTGATTAAAATAATAGTTGGGAAGATTTTTAATAGAAACTTATTTCTGAGTTGAAAGATTTGTAAACTTCAATTATTACAATGCCTCTCGAGTTTTTATTTGGTCGTAAAAAGACCCCGGAAGAGATGTTGAGACAGAATCAGAGAGCTTTGACTAAAGCGATGAGAGATCTTGATAGAGAAAGACAAAAGATGGAACAGCAAGAAAAGAAAGTTATTGCAGATATTAGAAAAATGGCTAAACAAGGCCAGATGGTTAGTTCATTTTTTTTTTTACTTTTGAGCTAAATAACTTTTTTTGTAGCATGGTATGGGAACACTTACTTTCTTTGTTGTGAGTATATAAATTTACGAATGTTAAAACTGTTTTTAAAAAATGTGTATTTTGAAACTGACTAAACAATTATAAAAAAGTTACAGCTTTATCAGAAATAAACTTTGCATTTAATTAATTTGTTTAATTACATTTTTCATCACAATCATTATTTAAATGCAGGATGCAGTTAAAATTATGGCTAAAGATTTAGTACGAACTCGCAGATATGTGAAAAAATTCATATCTCTAAGAGCCAACATTCAAGCAGTATCCTTAAAAATACAGACTCTTAAAGCAAATAATACTATGGCCCAGGCTATGAAAGGCGTTACTAAAGCAATGGCAACAATGAATAAACAGGTTAGTCTTTCCATCTATTTTCATATTTCATTACCCAAAAATAGCTTTTAGGAGTAATAGGGTTGAAGGAAATATAAACACTGTAAATTTTGATGAATAAACTGTTAAAAATATAATTTTTGAAACAGCTGAAACTGCCACAAATCCAAAAGATTATGATGGAGTTTGAAAAACAATCAGAAATAATGGACATGAAAGAGGAAATGATGAGTGATGCTATTGATGATGCTCTTGGGGATGAAGAAGATGAGGAAGAAAGGTAAATAGGAAATCACTTCATTTTCATGATTTTTTAAAAATTTGTAGTAAATGATTATCAGTGGTCAAATTTGGTACAGTGTTACAATATTAAGTTTTTTTAGCCACTGTCATATTGCTATATTATGAATTCAATATATTTCTTTTTTTTAAAGTGATGCTATTGTAGCCCAGGTATTGGATGAATTGGGATTGCAGATGGCTGATGAGATGTCAGGTAAATTAGTCATTATTTAATAATTGACAGTGACTGATAGATCACTGGTACATTTATACAAATTACAGACGTAAACTGACTTATGAAAAAAAAACATTTAACATATTTGACAGTCTTAAACTTAGTCTTTACATATCAGAGTCCTTTGAATAACCTGTAATTATTCCTAGTGGGCAGAACATTTGCTTCACACATGAAAGTGTTGAAAAAAAGTCCAGTCTGCTCTAATGGTTGCCATGGATGCTTCAAAAATGGGGGGGGGGACCATTTTAGACCACTATAAATTTCTTTATTATGGACATTCATTTTATATGTATGGCTGTCATAAAGGTGTCTTACTTTCCTCATTGAAATATAATAATAACTTTGATAGGGTTTACAGTTTTGAATTTTTTTCTTAAGAACCATTTTTCTAACATTCATTCAAATTTGACATGGAAACATCTATTTCTATTTGCTGCACCTTGGTGTTTTGAAATTCCATGAGCATGAACATGAAAAAAAATAGAGAAAAAGAAGGGGAAAATCTAACTTGGAAGTGCTGCCAATATTATCAGGACAAAGGCCACATATGATTTTTTTCTGCGGAATACCCATTCCCTTAATAGACAATTTACTGTACATATCATCCACATAACTAACAAACTCTTTTACAAAGCTTAAGCTAAATATTTTTCTCCTCAAAAGGCCAAACTTTTCATAAAATAAGAGCATGTAAAATTAATGTTATCCCTTATTCCACCCAGTACATTTTAAAGGATTCTGTGATAAATGGCACCCAATCAAATTTAATCAAATTAGACGTGAACAAGTTTTTCCTTGGTGACCTTCATAATTAATTAAGTAAATAAAATATTCCCTCTTGAAAAAGGATGAAAAGTCTTTACATATTTCTTATGCCTTGTTTAGCTTTTTGGATAACCGTTAAAAGAAATAATTGTTTTGTTTTTTCAATCATTTACCAAGCTTTCTTGGTCTTTGCCTTTCAGTATATTAAATTTCGCTTTTTTTAATTCAAATTTTCAAGGTTTGCCAAGCACAGGAAAAAGTTTATCACAGGCAGAATCAAGCAAATCACCACAAGCAGCAGCAGTGGCTGATGCAGACGCTGATCTTGAAGCCAGATTAGATAATCTGAGAAGGCAGTAAATCAAATGAAAATTTCTCACATTCATTTTGTTCATCTTCGTAAATTTTTTTTTTATTCATCCTAAAATTTCACTAAAAACTAATTTATATCAGATGCATCTTTAAGACCTTCATTGTTTATTTTGTAATATTTGATGATATTCTCATTCAGAATTTACACATTGATTCTCAGTAAATATACACATGTTTTTTTTTTTTCGCTCATAAGTAATTCCTTAGCTGCTAGCAACTGTCATAACCTAATTCTAACTTTTAATTTTACATTGAATACGATACCTATTAATTAGAGAAATTTTATTTCCCCCTTTCTTAAGGTGTAGCTGTTAGCAACTTGTGAAACATGTAAATAAACAAAATAACCTGTTTTAGAGGGTTGTTTTTTTTTTTTAATTTTATCTTAATGATAATTAATGAAATGTGTAGCACTTGTTTTGAGAAAGCCTAATACATGTAGTACTAATATTAGATTTTAAAAAATTCTGGACACACATATTTATGAAGACCTACATAGTAGTGTAATTAAGAGATGTGGCTGATCTATTTTTATTGCTTTTTTTTAAAGGTCAGCTGTTTCTATTGATAGTTGTTAAAACTGTTATTTCTATAGAGTATTAGCTGAAGTGAAATGATAGTTTATAGTTTCCATTCTAAGTATAATATTTCATGAAAATTTATAAATAAAATTCTGTACATTGTAAAATTTCTGCATATAATTGTGTAATGTATAAAACGTCTATGGTGAGAATGTCTTGTATTGATTAGCATTTGTTATGTATAAAAGTGTTGCTTTTAAAAACTTTGTTGTAGCCATTTCCTGTTTTATTGCTTTGGTCGGATGGTGTAAATAAATACAAAAAAAATACATTTATTATTATGCATAATTCAAATGAGTTTTTTTTTTTTTTTTTGCTTTTTGGGGTCTACGGATGATATCCTGTATAGAATTTCATAACTAGAAAATTTGGATCTACTGATTGTCCTGTATAGAATTTCATAAATAGAAAATCCTAATGCTTTTTGTAGTTTCTTAACATATTGTTATTGTTATTAAGAAAAAAAAGAATTTCAAAACACATTATAAGATTGTGCATTTATCTTCTATGGCTGGGCATTAATTTTGTGTAAGGCTGAAAACATATTACGCTGTAAAATGGTGTATTACTTGAAAAAATAATTAATTTAAACCATTTTCTCATCAAGATTGTCATCTTTTCATGTCTGTAACATTGCATCAACATTTCAAAGGCAATTGTGTAAAATGGAAACAAAAAATAGATTAAACACAAAAAAAATTCCTTGGAATTATATTTTTTATTGCACATGAAGATGACCTTGGTTTTTTTCTTTATAATGTGACTTTTTGTCAACAATACACAGCATTCGTTTAGTTAATACAATATATAAACATATATACACCGGCCCAATTCCATGGCAATAAATCTCTGTGCATTTATAATTCTATTACATATACATACCATACCATTGTTCAACATGCCAGAAAATAAATACCAAAGCTAATGGCAATATGCAAATATTTTTAACACTCTTCTCAGTACTATTATATGTACTTCTTTTTTCTAGTTTTCTTTACCAGTGTATTCATTTTGAAACTTTTCTATACATTTTTAGTACCAATCCTCATTTATTAATTATAAAATCTTTGTACTAGAATGAATTTGTTGCTTCCAAAATTTAAAAATCTAATGCAAAAGATTGATCGGATAATGAATTTTTCACTTTGCTTTTTCATTTTTATTTACTGGTAAAATAAAAATCACTAAACTGTCTAGGGCTTAAAGATTCACATAAATTCTTTTTGATGACAAGTTAAAAAGAAAACTGCATTGACAATTGCATTTAAGCAAAAAAAAAAATTGGTAAATTTGAAGAATAAAAATAACGCACAGAAGCATTTTTATGGTTTCAAGTACTGCACTTCATTAGAAGTCATAATTATACATGACTATACTCAGTATTTGTTATCATTTATCATGACATAAATAACTGCAAAGTTTATATCATCTGTAACATTTGTGTGATAAATAAAGCAAAATACACCGATAATATTAGTCTTAAAAATATGTACAAATACGACAACTTGTAACAAGGGATACAGAAAAAAAAAAGGAATAATATTCTTAGCTTACCTTTACATAATAATACAAACATTTCAGTCATATTATCACATTATCATTACCACTAGACTTTAAAAAAATATTCTTTAATTAGGTCACCATTATGTTAAAAGTAAAAAATGCTAAAAATTTAATATTTACTTCTTTAAGCATCAAATGTAATAGAATGTGACTGACATTTACAAGCATAAAGTTTTTTTAACCAATTAATTTAAAGACTACAATGAACAATAAAGTTATCATAAATAAAGTCTATGAAAAAATGAGCTTTTATTAGCTAATACAGGTAAATACTAAGCATGACTAGGTGGCTTTGACATTGTGGCTTCTCAAATTCTATCACAGGACTTTGGAATAACAATGGCTACTATAGTTTAATCAAATGTAAGCTTGTATATATATCAAAAGTCCACACAAAGTTAGTGAAAATTTCAAGTAGCATGGTGATCTGTTGATTTTAACATTTCATAATTTGTAAATGAGATTTATTTGAGATTACTTAATACTGATGCCCAAAGGAAATACTGTTAAGCTTTTCCAATCAGCTACAGCTTAAGTTTGTGATGTTATAAATTATAAGAAACTTCACTTGTGGTTTTTATCATGAGTATACCTAGACACAAGATTTCAGTAACTTATTCTGTATTTCAGTAGCAAAAGATTTTGTTCATTATTTCTATTTTTGTCTGTTAACACAAATTACGTTTCTAAAATTACAACTTCTGTAATTCCAAAAATGACAAAGTTATTCTAATACAAACCAGTCATCTTAACATTACTGGTTTTCGGTGCAGTGCGACTCTAAAAAAGTATGAAGTTCTGAGGACGACATCACAGGTTTTTCTAAAAAAGCTTCAAGTTGTTGCAGTTCCATTTCTTTAGCCTGTTAAAGTAATTATAAAATAAGTCAGTGGTGTGGGTCGTCTCAAAGTTAAAATCCGTTTATTTTCAAAAGTTCTTTAAACTTATCATACCCCCTACCACAAAGGACTAGATTTAGAAGAGAATTTAAAAGATGACTAAGAGGATGAGTCATACTGTTATTAATGGAGCAACTGGATGTAGATATTTATGATGTATCTGTGGATAATCACTAGCGAAGAGACAATGCCAACATTTTCTAAGACTGTGATGACATTAATGATTCTTCTCTAACTAAAAATTTCAATTCCTTATTCTAACAAAATTGTACGGAAAACTTGAAAATAGACTATTTTGGGGTACAATAAATCAGTTAAGAAATCAGAGATCTGTACAAATTCTCTCATTCACCAAAAAAATTGTTTAGTTACTATTCCATTAAATTGACCCACCACTTACAGCTAGGAATGAAATTCTGATGCATATAGAGTATAATTTCCAATAGGGAGTGTATATCTCGATGTTTAGATTAGCCTTTGTTTATTCTATATCCATTTTATTGCACTGGTTGTCATGGAGAATAACCATGTTTAGTTAAGTTTATTTGTAATAAATTTCAACCAATAAATTCACTTAAGGTATGATGCTTCTTATTAATAGTTATGAAGACAATTATAGGGTAACATAAATATTTGATTAGCTTTTTGAAAAAAAAAAACTTGTGTGCACATAGTGAAATGGAAAAACAAGAGGAGGAAAACAGTTACAGAATGGGTTTTAATTGAATTACAAAGACTGAAAATGCAGGTTATCATGACTCAGATCATGTCAAAGGCACTGTATAGAGATGCAAGTATGGTGTATGGGTGTGGTCAGATGCCTAATCATTGTGAAGTGACTATGGAGTAGCCAGATTGTTGACATTATACCAATGTAGTAACAAAGGTGTGCTAATGTGTGACTGGAGATCCATATTTGACACTACATGACCATTGACGTAAGAGTGATATTATATAAGCAATAAATCTTAATTGTGTAAGTCAGCAGAGGAGAAACAGGCAGGGAGAAAGGAATTTAGTCAGAAGATTGTGGTTTTTTTAGAATGCAGAGTTGTGGAGTGGATGTCAATTAAAGTTAAGGATTTGCATTTACATTTGTTTATGTAATGTTGGACATGGTTGCTCAATAAACTTGTTGAAAACACACTGCACGCAGCTGTGTCTTACTTGCTAAAGAAGCCAGAAAGCGGTATAAACAAATACATGTTGTCTCATACTCCAAGACAATGACCATTACACTCACCAACATAGGCAGATGGACAGGCTATATCAGTGGTGGCGAACCTTTTTGGGGCTGTGTGCCCGAAATTCAACCAAAAAAAAAAACACTCAATTATAGCAAAGAGCCGACACTCCAATTAAAATTAAAGGAAGAGACATTTTAGTTGTTTGCTGAGACTGACTATGGGTCTGCGTGCCGACTGGCTTTATGCACCTGGCCCCCGCCTTTGTGCAAAGGGGAGCCATAACAAACACCCAAGTACATTTCAAAATTTATTATTATGGGAATTTAATTTCAATGTTTGTCAAAAGCAAGTAAAACATATAGAGATAGGTAAAAATAGTTGAAATAAGCCTTGAAGCCATTAGTTTCTTCCCCACACTCAATACATTAAACCTGCTTCAAACGTCTTTTGCCACACAGAAGAAATGTCATAGTTACCTTCAGTGTCCGATGCAAAGAATGCAGCTTCCTATATCTTTCTATCGTAGCTGAGCCACAAGCCTCCAATAATTCATTGGATGATGTAATCTGACTTTGCCTTTGCCTAATTTTGTTTTTCCCATCGATAGTTAAATTTTGTTTCTCAATAGATCTCAACATGGCATGCAGTTCTTCTGTACTTGTACCTATTGATGAGTCTAAAACAAGCCACAGTGCACTTCTCTTTAAAAAATTGTACATAAGAAATTCACTAATTTAAAAATTTAACTAGAAAAAAAAAAATGTGAAAATGTATCAGCCTTAACAGACCGAAAAGAAGAAGTATTTTGGCAGTTAAAGCTAAATGATAAGGTAATAACTGACTTTTTATTTCTTCCAGAGTTGGATGCTTTCTAGTTGCTGGCGATGTTTGAGGTGAGGATGTACTGTCTAATGAAAGGCAACTTCCATGGATACTGGCATCATCATCATCTCCTTCACTCTCGCTATAGAATGCAGCTGTAGGGAATTTTCTTTTTTTTAAAGTTCGCAGTGATTCGTTTTAACATTAAAACTGTCTTTAGTTGCGTTAATAATCATAAAGCTATGAAATTAAATAAAAAAAAACAGCATTACCTTTAGAGTCAATTGAAGAAACGGAAGGTTTCCCATCTTTAGCGGTAGGCAAAGTGAGTTCTAGGTTATTCTGATTATGAAGATGCTGAGTGTAACTTATAGCTGCCAGTCCCATTTTGTTCATCCACCTTAAGAGGTTAAAAAAAGTAATTTCATACATTCAATTATCAAGTAGGACTAAGCAGCAGAATGTAAAAATTGCATGAATTCTACTGAGAAGCTCAGAAGTTATGATTTTTAGGCTCTGAGTATTAAAGTGTACTAAGCTTCAATGATCATAATTTGGGAAAATTGAAAGTGCTTTGTACTAGCTATATACTAGGAGCAGGGGAACTTTTCAACATATAACCTAAACAAAAACAACAAACTTTGGCATCACCTTTTCACTTTTTACCCCCTTCAATAATTTTTTCTCTGTCTACTGAGCTATCTCTATCTTTTTCTGTATTTCAGGTGATTTACCACAGTTTTTACCTATCAGTTGATTTACCAATTTTCACTATTTCAGGTGATTTAACAGTTTGCAAACCTTACTACATGTACTTACATTTGAAATCTTTAAATAAAGAAATCTGGATAATAAAATATTTTTAACATTAATATTTTTACACAAACGAAACAATAGGTACAGAAAACAAACCACAATTTTTCTTTGTGGCAATGCACAAATGTTACCCTTATGCTAGTAGTAAATAGGGAACAGGTGGTCATATGGTGCTGAGTGCTCGACTGTCAACCAGGGAGGTCCTGGGAGAAATTTGGTGTCCACCCAGCTTTAAATAGATAACTGAATTAAGTTGGGGGAGTAAAGGCGGCTGAGTGTTGTGCTAACCACACAATCCCTAAATATGCTGAGATTATATAAACAGATGAATTCTACACTTCATCTACCCCAAACTTTACTAGAAGTAAAACAAGAATAATAAAAAAGTCATTCAGCTATTCACAGTAATTATGATTTACATCAAAACTAAAAAGTTAATTATACATTTTCCAAGTTCATCAAAAAATAGTACAATTGTCAATTTGTATTTTTTAGTCAGCGTTTGAGTTTTTCATTGGGGAAATTTTCTTTCAAGATTCTGAGTTTTACCAGTGCCATTAATCATGTTTTTAGGGGAATAGGAAAGTTTTTATTTGTAATTGCTTCTGAAAAAAATATTTGTAAAAAAGATGTCATGTCTTGAATGGCCAGTTAGTAATTGTTCGTCAAGCACAAATATCCGTAGGACTTGTTAATTACTTCCCAGTGCAGAGATAAATGAAATATTTTGAACAATAACCACTTAAAGTAGCAACCAGGATTAATGAGATACTCAGGATGTGTAACCAAGAAAAGTTTCAAGTTTGCCATTTGACTACTGTTTTTTTTTTTTAGTTCAAGGTGGCTGAGCCCAACATCAACAAGGAAGGAATAAAAGACCAGGGAAGGGGAAGAAAGAAATAGAAAATAGAAAAAAAAAAACAACTAATGAAGAATGATAGAGAGAATGGAGGATGATTTTTTATTCAGTTATTTTAAGAATTGAAATTGTGTATTGCTTCATTAAACAGACACGATGAACACTTACTTGCTCATATCATCTTGTCTCTCTGAGGCAAAATGAAAAGATGTTCCACCATTGTGAATCTTGAAAGCACTGTTGGAAAAAAAAATGTTTTCATGTTATTGGATTTGCCAGGCTTTTTTACTTTGTACTCATTTCTTTATGGATAAAGAGTTTATCATTTCAGCTTTCTTAAGAAAATAAATATTTTGATTGTTGCAGATTATATTACTGAAACATTGATGATGTTTGATGATCCTGGAAATTATAATATGATCAATTTACTCACACAAATAATTATTATCAATTTTTATTTATTTTAATATAACATGAGTTTACAGCCACACTGAGTTATTATAAATGGTTTTGTAATAAATAAAAAAAAAATATTAAAATATTTAATTCTAAACTAAATTTAATTAACATTCTAATCACTTTTTAAGTCCAATTAAATATTTATCATTTTTAATAATAAAAAATAATTCATAATATATGAATCCTTTATATTTCAGAATAAGGTGAAATAATAAAGATGTTCAAGAACTGATTCTTACAATTAACGAAGAAAAAAAATATTATTTAAAAAAAAAAATTAGTAATAAAAATAAAATTTAACAATGAGCATAAGTAAAAGAAATAAAAACATGTAATAAAAAAAAATACATGTAAAAGGAAACCAAAAGAAAAAGCTCAAGGGAAAAAAATGCAAAAAAAAATATTTCAATTATTAAAGTCATACATGTTTCACAAAGACCAACAGTTAACAGTTGCATGGATGAAGCCATAATCCTGTGGTCCAACAGAGGGTGCCCATAGTAAAAATATAAGAGCCAGTGAGACAGATAAAACACATATTAAATTGTATTTAACAAAGAAGTGATGGATCAACAGAAGAAATAAAAGTATTCAACAGTTTATAGCTGTAAAAAAACAAAAACAAACTAGACAACAGTTATAAGCCTTGACATTGAATCCCATCAGGTGGAAAAAAAAAAAGAAAAGTGAAAGCTAGAGAATTACAACATCAGAAATTAACTGAAGAGCACCGTTACTTACCTAAATATTCTTAAGATTAGCGAAGAATGAATTTATGTATTTTATGATGTGAAATAAAAATGCTTGGGACTTTATGTTAAAATTAATGGCTGTAAAATTTAAAATGGTTTCAATATGTAGACAACAGTGAAAACAACAGCTTAAAATTTTTGCTTTGAAAAAAATAAGTCTGTGGCTGATTCTTATATTTATTAAAAAAAAAATGTCATGTAAAATTCAACAGCTTTGTGAAAATGAATTACACAAACATTATTATAGACATCTGGGATAGTATGGCCATGTGGCAGAGGGCACTGATGCTAAATGCAAGGCCACAATTTTCAGCACCAGTGAGAGATAGAACCCGGAACCACTTAATGTCCTTTAGTCCAGTGGTCACCAAACTTTTTTTTTCTCGCCACGGACCGGTCAACGTATGATAATTTCACCGCAGCCCACTGAAAGGGGGGGGGGAGGCGTTGATTATTACTCGTCCACGGAAAGTCGCAAAAATCACGAGAGAAATAAATAAAAAGGAAATAATTTGATGTTTCTTGGGTGGCTCAGTAACATTTGCTCCACGGACCTGTACCGGTTTGCGGCCCGGTTATATCCATAACACCTGAATAAAATACCTGAGAATCCATCAAGGTTTTAATAATCTGGATAAATTTAAAATCACAATATAATTTTCATGAATCTATTCAGATTGTAGCACAAAGCTAAAGACCAAAGGCCATAAGATGTGAAAGATACCATAATCTTCCAATTTCAAGACAATAATATAAACAAGATTATACATATGCTTAATGATATATATATTTATATATGTGTGATAAATATGCCCAGTTGTATAGATATCTTGGTTTTCAAGTAAAAATAAATCAAAACGGTATAATATTGCAGCCAATTTGGCAAATGTGAGATTAAACCAAGAGATGTGTGCAAAGAACATATAGCTAGAAACTTACAATTTTTTAGTCTTTAAATTGGGTGCTGGTGACACAAAAAATGCTGGCAAATGAATGACACCTTCAGCTGCATCATCCTAAAATTCAGATTTGAAGAGATTTATAGAATAAATGTCATCAATACCTCAAATTTTCATATCCTTTTTTGTCATATCTTAACTAGCAGAAACATTTACATGCAAAAATACAGTGATTGGCAAACAACAAAATCAAAGAACCGAAAGGTTTTGAAGAATATGATCTATTTATCTTCTGGTAGAGCACATAGACCTTTTTTTTTTAACAATGATCCAAATGATTAAAGAAAATTTTTCAAGATGTAGTTGAAATGAAATGCCAACTCACGTCTTTGTGTTTGTAATAAAAGAGATTGGAGTTTTTCAGCACACACCAACGCTTGTCCCAGTGTTTGGACAAGGTCCCATGTTTCTGTTTCTTTTTATATAACCAGCCCTCACATTCACCTTGACCCAAGTCTTTACATGAAACTCTGCGATCTGAGAAATAGAACGTTATCATTGGTTTAATCAAGAGCAAAAAATACATTACTCACCTGTTCATACCAATATTGAGCATTTCTTCATGAAATCAGTGTTTTTAACAAAAAATTTATTGAGAAAATTGAGCTTGTGGGGAATCTTCAATGTCCGAGTCCATTGTGTACAATTAATACATGCATAAGAAAAATGTAGGAATATGAATAACTTTCAGGAATGGATTTAATTCAGATTAGGAGGTAGGACTGTATTTCTGATCATGTAAATGTACAATAAGAAGACTAATTCAACTTACTTAGTTTAGTTTTTGAAGAAGGTTTTGGTCTCATTTTAACATTAGTTGTCTGTAATGTACAAGGGAAGTAAAATATATAATAATGATCATAAAAAAAGTATATGAATAAATAACTAAAAAAATAGTGACCGAGTTTTATTATAATCAAAATTAAGAAGCATCTGTGATTTAAACTGTTGAGCTCGAACTTACACTGCTTACGCTTTCAGCTGGTATGGTCTGCAACACTCCTCCTATAACTACATGGTGCAATCTGAGAAAGTATAAAACAGTACGTTAAATGCTTTTTTTAAAATAAAGAATTAAGCCTATGTTTTAAGTAAATGGTTGGTTTGTGTGCATAGTTTAATGTCTTCTGTCATAAAATTGACCTTGAAATGTGCACAATATTTTTATTTTTGGCTTACTTTTAAGTGCTAATAAAACTTTAAAAAAAAAAAAAATGTCAGAGAATATGAATCAGAATTGGTTTTTAGAATAAATAATGATTTTAATGTTAGGGATGGGGCAGGAATTTTTCTTTTAATGTGGCACTATTTTTTTTCAAATTAAGATAAACAGTTATGTAAAGGTTTTGCAGGGTACTATTAGTAACTCTTAATTCTGAGCAACATGTGCATGGTACAAAGGGTGAATAGCACTAAGTTTTTAACTGATATAAAATTATTCTTTATTTCCATCTCAACCATAAGGCGATTGGAAAGAAGCCTATATCATTCTCTGACAACTAATGTGAGTCAGATGACTTAGGCTTTGTGACCTCAAATTAAAATTTGACAAATAAAATAACAAAAAACTAAAAAAATAAAGTAGTAAAGATTTAGATACCTCTTTTAGAATTAACATTAAAAATGTATACATGTATATGTATATATATATATATATACATATACATGTATATACTAAACCCCTTAAAATAAGGAAGATACCCTTGTTGAGAGTGAAGTGGAGAGCTAAAAGAAAATTAGTCCACTAAGTAATACCAATACATATAAATAAATACCCATTACACAATACATTAAGTAGATGAAACAAGCAGATCATCAAGGACATATTTCCTTGTTAGATATGACATCAGAGAAAAAAATCTTGACACCTTTTTTTGACACATGAAAAACATTTTCTGCCTTCGAAATCATATAAAGTTGTTGTTTTTTTTTTATACTCACATTTTGGATTTTTCTACTTCGGCAGGTTCTTTGAACAAAACATGTTTCTCAGGTTTAGGATGTTTATCAAACACTTCATCGTCACTCATTCTGGATTCCTAGATGAGATACAAAAAAAAGAAAAATCAGAGCGGATTTTTCAAAAGTTTGATAAGATTAATTAAAAACTATTCACGTAGCATGCCTCCAACAAAGGATAATTTAAGTCTCATATCTGTAAATAAACTTCCCTTAAGCCCTTGAGGGCTAATCGGGCCAGAATTCATCCCTTTTAGTAGCCATGGCATATTAAGGGATTGTATGCAAGACGCACAGTTTTATCACTCCGCCCCCCCCCCCCCCCCCAACATATTCGAGAACCCATTTTAATGCTGGGTGGACTTAATATGGGTGGAGGTTACATCACCGAAGCCTGAAAAAAATCTCGGAAAGTCTACACTGTACAACCATCCGCCCCACATCTCAGTTATGAGACATTTGACTTTTGATCTTTTAAAATATTAATGGGATAGTTTTTCCCTTTTTTTCTAACCCAACATAGCCCAGTGTGCCATGCCCATAGGTAGGTGACCAAACTCATTGACCAAAGCCACTCAGTATATTATTAATTATTATTTAATAACCAAGCAATGTCCATAGTTCTTTAATATAACACAAAAAAAATACAGTTCCCATTAACAAAAACCACTACATGTGAACTAAATACAGCAAACTCGCCTAACGAGGGATCAATTACAGCAGTTATAACATCTCATTCTAGCAGTCCAGCTACACACACTAGCACACAAGTTTCACAATCTCATTATGTCGTCAGTTAGCCACTGATTTTTTTCCCTTCACCAAACATACAAGTATTCACCAAGCATGCCCTCAATACTATGTGAGCTATATATCGGTCAATTGGAAAAAAAAAATGTAATTATTAATAACAAAAATGATTCAATGGGAGCTGCATTAAACTCATCAAATAGCCACACAAAAAAACATTTTAAAAAAAATGTATTTTAAAACTATCAAACTATTCTGTTTGATGAACAGAATCAATTATGCAAGCATCAAATCATTTCATAATGAGATTATTGTAAGGCTTTCTCATCTTAAAAGAGGGTTTTTTAATAGATGAACACATTTACACCAACCTAACAATAAGAATACATTATCCTCTTCATTCTGAGCTTGAATGCATTTCTGAACAGGCCGGCTGCGTAAAAAAACTCAGTAAATTCATAAATTAGAAGTGAGGAAAGCCCACTTTAATCTCTTGAGATTCAAAAAAAAAAACTAGCTTTAGTCTGTTGTCACAAGCACACCCAGAATCAGGCCAAAAGTCATGACCCCACACAACAGCATTGAGTGTAAACAAATGTATCATTTAACTTCCTGGTTTTCAAGTGGTCTTTCCCTTTCTATTTCTGTAATTATCTCATGTGTACAAATATTTGGGGACGGGGGGGTGTTCTACATCACAATGTGACATGAAGCAGTTAGGTGTTAATGATAAATAGACCACAACCATGACAGATAATCTTCTATTTTTACTCAAATGGGGAGTCAGGGAATAGACAGTGGGCAACACATTTTTATTGAATTCAACAACGTGAAATATAATGCGGCATGTAAAATATGTTTTAAATTGTGCAAAAATTAAAGAACGATTCTTAGACAGTGAACAAGATAGTGAATGAAAGAATACAATAAAAAGTCACTTTAAAATTTTTAAATTTTAAATCTACAAAAGGGTTTGGGTGATTTTTTTTTTTATTTATTTATTGTTAAACAATGACTTTTTACAAAGCTGGCAAAGTAAAGAAAAAAGCATCAACCCTTGTGATATATCACATGATGTAACCTCCAGCTGTATGAATGAAGATTTTATTCTAATGAATGAGTATGATGATAACTGTCTTTCTGAGACCTCAAGAGATTTATGGCCAAAGAGGAAGTTGTTACACGAGTTTACTGAATGACAGCTCTAATGATAAGACAAGCTGCACACAGTATTGAATGACAGCTCTAATGATAAGACAAGCTGCACACAGTATTGAATGACAGCTCTAATGATAAGACAAGCTGCACACAGTATTGAATGACAGCTCTAATGATAAGACAAGCTGCACACAGTATTGAATGACAGCTCTAATGATAAGACAGCTGCATACAGTAACATTTTCACAACTTAATGGCGGATGACTATGTAACAAAACAATTTTTTTTATGTTTACAG
Source organism: Bulinus truncatus (assembly GCA_021962125.1). Taxonomy (NCBI): domain Eukaryota; kingdom Metazoa; phylum Mollusca; class Gastropoda; family Planorbidae; genus Bulinus; species Bulinus truncatus. Next base: position 490,827 of record JAGDYQ010000250.1, read on the forward strand.
ATGTCTCAATAATTCACTAGAAAGTAAAATCATCCTTTTTTTTTTCTTTCTGGTGCCATTACAGCTGCAGTATTAGGAAAAAGGTGTTACTTGCACGTGGTCTATGCCTAAAATTTCTTAGTTTTCATTCAACTGTCTACCAGAAAATACTGAATGCTCAAGATAAAAAAATGTTGGAAAAAAGTAAACCTTTTTTTATCCCTTTATATTGAGTTGTATGAGTCAACCATACCCCATAAACCACCTTATCCTATCAAACAACCATATGGCCACTAAACCTTGTAAAATTGCCACAAACTTATTTATGGCACATGAGTAGGTTTGAAAAAATATTGTCTGTATTTATATGTTCCCATGCTGTTATTTTTCAGATTTCACACACGCTTACATCCTATAAGGTTCCCGTAAGGATGAATTGTTTCCCCTTGCTCATACAACTGGCAGCCACTAGTTTTCTAGTGCCCTCTCTACAAACCCACCATGAATACAATAAAAACCATGGAGGCAAAACAGAAGCACGGAGTCAAAGAACTCAAACTTGTGGGCTGCACCTAGTTGTACAAGTTCGAGACCTCTCTAATACAAATTGGGACGTTCTACTATAGATCCTGACTTATTTCTTTACCGAAAAACAAAGAAACTCACCAGCTGATGAATCTGTTCAGAGTCTAAACGTTTGATTCTCATCAACTGTGGTAAGTCGGAGCGGCCATCATTCCCGGCTACCTCTGTACTAACAACCTGAGCCCAACAGCAGATTGAAATAAAATAAGTGGAAATAATATAAAATAAAACGTTCAACAAATTAATTGGGGGGGGGGGGGGGGGTAAATCTTAAATTCACAATTTTTCCTTGCCAACTATTAATTTTCTCCAACAATTTATTTCATTAAATAGTGAGCCATAGAGTTACCTTTTGTTGTCTAGACCTAGAAGAGATTTCTCTGATCAGGGGTGTTGGCTTGGTAACAATGAACTCTTGACCCTTCACTTCAACCACATAGCTAGTGAGACCTAATCACCAAATGGAAAAATGCATGCACTGGACTCGAATGACAGATAAGTAATGGCACTGCAAAATTCTTTCATTAAGTTACAGATAAATGACAATCGATTTAATTAATTTACGTCAAGCCCTTATAAAAAAATTATATAAGGGAAAAAATTCAATTTCGTTCAGTTTTTTAAAATTCTAACTTATCAAAGGGCTGGTAAATCTCAAAAAGAAAGATATTATTATACCTTCAATAGCAAATATAACATTAAAAAATCAAAACGTAACAATTTTAATACAATTTTTTTAAAATCAGTACATACTATCTTGAGATTCTTCATTCACAGACTGGTCAGAAGTGATGAGCACGCATTTATTTTCATCTATTTCATCTTGATTACCTGAAGAGTGCATCAATAGTGGTCATTGGCTGTGATAAGCTGACTAATGGTCAACTAATCAAAATGTTTAGCTCAGGTTAAATGCTCAGAGATAAGTAGGGGTAACATGTATGGATAAAGAAGACAGAGAAGATTAATCTTGTAAACATTTCTACATAGGCTGCTGACACTCCATATAGATGATGCACTGTCTATAGAATTACCTAACTGATAACAGTTTTTATTTTTATTTATTAGTGTTAAAAAAAAAACAACTAAGTATAGAACTGATGACTTTATCCAAGTTAAGACACAAATATTATATTAATTCTACAATTACTCTGGATAGTGCCATGTACCAAGAATCAACAGCCAGTTTAAAACTTAAGATGAAGCAACACGAACTGAGCTTTGAAACTGACCTGCGACAACTTCAGTTTTAACATCTGTGTCCACTGTTAGTACATCCCCCAATATCTGTAACATATCACCCAGCTTGTCTATACTGGAAGTATCCAGAGTTTTCTGTGGGAGTTTCTTTTCTGCTAGGAACGTGTAATAAAAAAAACCTAGAATTATAATGTGCAATACTGATAATTTAAATCATTGATTACTATGCAATAATTTATATGAAGGAAGATGAGAAATTCAAACATAAACTAACAATGCTCATTTTCTTATTTTACTAACGGAACAATTAAAAAACTTAATCAAAGGTATATGATTCACAGCTTCAAGAACTATGAGTGTCAGTTAAGTAGCAATCAGATAACAGACTAAAGTAAGGTCAAATGGAGTAGGGGTTATGGAGCTACTTAAAAAAAAATCAACTTTCAAAATGTCTACGTCATATTTCCATAAGCTCTTTATATTCCCATAAGCTCCTACATATTCCCATAAGCTCCTACATATTCCCATAAGCTCCTACATATTCCCATAAGTTCCCAGATATTGCCATAAGCTCCCAGATATTGCCATAAGC
>JAGDYQ010000250.1:493682-535440 GCA_021962125.1 Bulinus truncatus
TGTAATGCTACAACAGTGTGTATGTGTGACTGGGTACAAAGCATACAGACTCAACTGCTGAGCTATGTAATGCTACAACTACATAGTGTGTATGTGTGACTGGGTACAAAACATACAGACCCAACTGCTGAGCTATGTAATGCTACAACAGCTACATAGTGTGTATGTGTGACTGGGTACAAAACATACAGACCCAACTGCTGAGCTACGTAATGCTAATGTGTGACTGTACAAAACATACAGACCCAACTGCTGAGCTGTAATGCTACAACAATGTGTGACTGGTACAATTTAACATACAACCCAAGCTACATACAAAAGTGTGTATGTGTGACTGGGTACAAAACATACAGACCCAACTACTGAGCTATGTAATGCTACAACAGCTACATAGTGTGTATGTGTGACTGGGTACAAAGCATACAGACCCACCTCTGTACTGCTGAGCTATGTAATGCTACAACAGCTACATAGTGTGTATGTGTGACTGGGTACAAAACATACAGACCCAACTACTGAGCTATGTAATGCTACAACAGTGTGTATGTATGACTGGGTACAAAACATATAGACCCAACTGCTGAGCTATGTAATGCTACAACAGCTACATGGTGTGTATGTGTGACTGGGTACAAAACATACAGACCCAACTACTGAGCTATGTAATGCTACAACAGTGTGTATGTGTGACTGGGTGCAAAACATACAGACCCAACTGCTGAGCTGAGCTATGTAATGCTACAACAGCTACAGTGTGTATGTGTGACTGGGTACAAAACATACAGACCCAACTACTGAGCTATGTAATGCTACAACATAGTGTGTATGTGTGACTGGGTACAAAACATACAGACCCAACTGCTGAGCTATGTAATGCTACAACAGCTACATAGTGTGTATGTGTGACTGGGTACAAAACATACAGACCCAACTACTGAGCTATGTAATGCTACAACAGCTACATAGTGTGTATGTGTGACTGGGTACAAAACATACAGACCCAACTGCTGAGCTATGTAATGCTACAACAACATAGTGTGTATGTGTGACTGGGTACAAAACATACAGACCCAACTGCTGAGCTATGTAATGCTACAACAGCTACATAGTGTGTATGTGTGACTGGGTACAAAAGATACAGACTCAACTGCTGAGCTATGTAATGCTACAACAGCTACATAGTGTGTATGTGTGACTGGGTACAAAACATACAGACCCAACTACTGAGCTATGTAATGCTACAACAGCTACATAGTGTGTATGTGTGACTGGTGTATGTGTGACTGGGTACAAAACATACAGACCCAACTGCTGAGCTATGTAATGCTACAACAGCTACATAGTGTGTATGTGTGACTGGGTACAAAACATACAGACCCAACTACTGAGCTATGTAATGCTACAACAGCTACATAGTGTGTATGTGTGACTGGGTACAAAACATACAGACCCAACTGCTGAGCTATGTAATGCTACAACAGCTACATAGTGTGTATGTGTGACTGGGTACAAAACATATAGACCCAACTGCTGAGCTATGTAATGCTACAACAGCTACATGGTGTGTATGTGTGACTGGGTACAAAACATACAGACCCAACTACTGAGCTATGTAATGCTACAACAGCTACATAGTGTGTATGTGTGACTGGGTACAAAAGATACAGACCCAACTGCTGAGCTATGTAATGCTACAACAGTGTGTATGTGTGACTGGGTACAAAACATACAGACCCAACTACTGAGCTATGTAATGCTACAACAGCTACATAGTGTGTATGTGTGACTGGGTACAAAACATACAGACCCAACTGCTGAGCTATGTAATGCTTCAACAGTGTGTATGTGTGACTGGGTACAAAACATATAGACCCAACTGCTGAGCTATGTAATGCTACAAAAGCTACATGGTGTGTATGTGTGACTGGGTACAAAACATACAGACCCAACTACTGAGCTATGTAATGCTACAACAGTGTGTATGTGTGACTGGGTGCAAAACATACAGACCCAACTGCTGAGCTATGTAATGCTACAACAGCTACATAGTGTGTATGTGTGACTGGGTACAAAACATACAGACCCAACTACTGAGCTATGTAATGCTACAACAGTGTGTATGTGTGACTGGGTACAAAACATATAGACCCAACTGCTGAGCTATGTAATGCTACAACAGCTACATGGTGTGTATGTGTGACTGGGTACAAAACATACAGACCCAACTACTGAGCTATGTAATGCTACAACAGTGTGTATGTGTGACTGGGTACAAAACATACAGACCCAACTACTGAGCTATGTAATGCTACAACAGCTACATAGTGTGTATGTGTGACTGGGTACAAAACATACAGACCCAACTACTGAGCTATGTAATGCTACAACAGCTACATAGTGTGTATGTGTGACTGGGTACAAAACATACAGACTGACAACTGCTGAGCTATGTAATGCTACAACAGCTACATAGTGTGTATGTGTGACTGGGTACAAAACATACAGACCCAACTACTGAGCTATGTAATGCTACAACAGCTACATAGTGTGTATGTGTGACTGGGTACAAAACATACAGACCCAACTGCTGAGCTATGTAATGCTACAACAGCTACATAGTGTGTATGTGTGACTGGGTACAAAACATACAGACCCAACTACTGAGCTATGTAAAGCTACAACAGCTACATAGTGTGTATGTGTGACTGGGTACAAAACATACAGACCCAACTGCTGAGCTATGTAATGCTACAACAGCTACATAGTGTGTATGTGTGACTGGGTACAAAACATACAGACCCAACTACTGAGCTATGTAATGCTACAACAGTGTGTATGTGTGACTGGGTACAAAACATACAGACTCAACTGCTGAGCTATGTAATGCTACAACAGCTACATAGTGTGTATGTGTGACTGGGTACAAAACATACAGACCCAACTGCTGAGCTATGTAATGCTACAACAGCTACATAGTGTGTATGTATGATTGGGTACAAAACATACAGACCCAACTACTGAGCTATGCAATGCTACAACAGCTACATAGTGTGTATGTGTGATTGGGTACAAAACATACAGACCCAACTACTGAGCTATGTAATGCTACAACAGTGTGTATGTGTGACTGGGTACAAAACATACAGACCCAACTGCTGAGCTATGTAATGCTACAACAGCTACATAGTGTGTATGTGTGACTGGGTACAAAACATACAGACCCAACTACTGAGCTATGTAATGCTACAACAGCTACATAGTGTGTATGTGTGACTGGGTACAAAACATACAAACCCAACTGCTGAGCTATGTAATGCTACAACAGCTACATAGTGTGTATGTGTGACTGGGTACAAAACATACAGACCCAACTACTGAGCTATGTAATGCTACAACAGTGTGTATGTGTGACTGGGTACAAAAGATACTGACTCAACTGCTGAGCTATGTAATGCTACAACAGCTACATAGTGTGTATGTGTGATTGGGTACAAAACATACAGACCCAACTACTGAGCTATGTAATGCTACAACAGTGTGTATGTATGACTGGGTACAAAACATATAGACCCAACTGCTGAGCTATGTAATGCTACAACAGCTACATAGTGTGTATGTGTGACTGGGTACAAAACATACAGACCCAACTACTGAGCTATGTAATGCTACAACAGTGTGTATGTGTGACTGGGTGCAAAACATACAGACCCAACTGCTGAGCTATGTAATGCTACAACAGCTACATAGTGTGTATGTGTGACTGGGTACAAAACATACAGACCCAACTACTGAGCTATGTAATGCTACAACAGCTACATAGTGTGTATGTGTGATTGGGTACAAAACATACAGACCCAACTACTGAGCTATGTAATGCTACAACAGCTACAGTGTGTATGTGTGACTGGGTACAAAACATATAGACCCAACTGCTGAGCTATGTAATGCTACAACAGCTACATGGTGTGTATGTGTGACTGGGTACAAAACATACAGACCCAACTACTGAGCTATGTAATGCTACAACAGTGTGTATGTGTGACTGGGTACAAAACATACAGACCCAACTGCTGAGCTATGTAATGCTACAACAGTGTGTATGTGTGACTGGGTACAAAACATACAGACCCAACTACTGAGCTATGTAATGCTACAACAGCTACATAGTGTGTATGTGTGACTGGGTACAAAACATACAGACCCAACTGCTGAGCTATGTAATGCTACAACAGTGTGTATGTGTGACTGGGTACAAAACATACAGACCCAACTACTGAGCTATGTAATGCTACAACAGCTACATAGTGTGTATGTGTGACTGGGTACAAAACATACAGACTCAACTGCTGAGCTATGTAATGCTACAACAGCTACATAGTGTGTATGTGTGACTGGGTACAAAACATACAGACTCAACTACTGAGCTATGTAATGCTACAACAGCTACATAGTGTGTATGTGTGACTGGGTACAAAACATACAGACTCAACTGCTGAGCTATGTAATGCTACAACAGCTACATAGTGTGTATGTGTGACTGGGTACAAAACATACAGACCCAACTGCTGAGCTATGTAATGCTACAACAGTGTGTATGTGTGACTGGGTACAAAACATACCGACTCAACTGCTGAGCTATGTAATGCTACAACAGCTACATAGTGTGTATGTGTGACTGGGTACAAAACATACAGACCCAACTGCTGAGCTATGTAATGCTACAACAGCTACATAGTGTGTATGTGTGATTGGGTACAAAACATACAGACCCAACTACTGAGCTATGTAATGCTACAACAGCTACATAGTGTGTATGTTTGATTGGGTACAAAACATACAGACCCAACTACTGAGCTATGTAATGCTACAACAGCTATATAGTGTGTATGTGTGATTGGGTACAAAACATACAGACCCAACTACTGAGCTATGTAATGCTACAACAGTGTGTATGTGTGACTGGGTACAAAACATATAGACCCAACTGCTGAGCTATGTAATGCTACAACAGCTACATAGTGTGTATGTGTGACTGGGTACAAAACATACAGACCCAACTACTGAGCTATGTAATGCTACAACAGTGTGTATGTGTGACTGGGTACAAAACATATAGACCCAACTGCTGAGCTATGTAATGCTACAACAGCTACATGGTGTGTATGTGTGACTGGGTACAAAACATACAGACCCAACTACTGAGCTATGTAATGCTACAACAGTGTGTATGTGTGACTGGGTACAAAACATACAGACCCAACTGCTGAGCTATGTAATGCTACAACAGTGTGTATGTGTGACTGGGTACAAAACATACAGACCCAACTACTGAGCTATGTAATGCTACAACAGCTACATAGTGTGTATGTGTGACTGGGTACAAAACATACAGACCCAACTGCTGAGCTATGTAATGCTACAACAGTGTGTATGTGTGACTGGGTACAAAACATACAGACCCAACTACTGAGCTATGTAATGCTACAACAGCTACATAGTGTGTATGTGTGACTGGGTACAAAACATACAGACTCAACTGCTGAGCTATGTAATGCTACAACAGCTACATAGTGTGTATGTGTGACTGGGTACAAAACATACAGACTCAACTACTGAGCTATGTAATGCTACAACAGCTACATAGTGTGTATGTGTGACTGGGTACAAAACATACAGACCCAACTACTGAGCTATGTAATGCTACAACAGCTACATAGTGTGTATGTGTGACTGGGTACAAAACATACAGACCCAACTGCTGAGCTATGTAATGCTACAACAGCTACATAGTGTGTATGTGTGACTGGGTACAAAACATACAGACCCAACTTCTGAGCTATGTAATGCTACAACAGTGTGTATGTGTGACTGGGTACAAAACATACCGACTCAACTGCTGAGCTATGTAATGCTACAACAGCTACATAGTGTGTATGTGTGACTGGGTACAAAACATACAGACCCAACTGCTGAGCTATGTAATGCTACAACAGCTACATAGTGTGTATGTGTGATTGGGTACAAAACATACAGACCCAACTACTGAGCTATGCAATGCTACAACAGCTACATAGTGTGTATGTTTGATTGGGTATAAAACATACAGACCCAACTACTGAGCTATGTAATGCTACAACAGCTACATAGTGTGTATGTGTGATTGGGTACAAAACATACAGACCCAACTACTGAGCTATGTAATGCTACAACAGTGTGTATGTGTGACTGGGTACAAAACATATAGACCCAACTGCTGAGCTATGTAATGCTACAACAGCTACATGGTGTGTATGTGTGACTGGGTACAAAACATACAGACCCAACTACTGAGCTATGTAATGCTACAACAGTGTGTATGTGTGACTGGGTACAAAACATACAGACCCAACTGCTGAGCTATGTAATGCTACAAAAGCTACATAGTGTGTATGTGTGACTGGGTACAAAATATACAGACTTAACTACTGAGCTATGTAATGCTACAACAGTGTGAATGTGTGACTGGGTACAAAAGATACAGACCCAACTGCTGAGCTATGTAATGCTACAACAGTGTGTATGTGTGACTGGGTACAAAACATACAGACCCAACTACTGAGCTATGTAATGCTGCAACATCTACATAGTGTGTATGTGTGATTGGGTACAAAACATACAGACTCAACTGCTGAGCTATGTAATGCTACAACAGCTACATAGTGTGTATGTGTGACTGGGTACAAAACATACAGACCCAACTACTGAGCTATGTAATGCTACAACAGCTACATAGTGTGTATGTGTGACTGGGTACAAAACATACAGACCCAACTGCTGAGCTATGTAATGCTACATAGTGTGTATGTGTGACTGGGTACAAAACATATAGACCCAACTGCTGAGCTATGTAATGCTACAACAGTGTGTATGTGTGACTGGGTACAAAACATACAGACCCAACTACTGAGCTATGTAATGCTACAACAGTGTGTATGTGTGACTGGGTACAAAACATATAGACCCAACTACTGAGCTATGTAATGCTACAACAGCTACATAGTGTGTATGTTTGATTGGGTATAAAACATACAGACCCAACTACTGAGCTATGTAATGCTACAACAGTGTGTATGTGTGATTGGGTACAAAACATACAGACCCAACTACTGAGCTATGTAATGCTACAACAGTGTGTATGTGTGATTGGGTACAAAACATACAGACCCAACTACTGAGCTATGTAATGCTACAACAGCTACATAGTGTGTATGTGTGATTGGGTACAAAACATACAGACCCAACTACTGAGCTATGTAATGCTACAACAGCTACATGGTGTGTATGTGTGATTGGGTACAAAACTCGATCGGGGCCGTCTTTACGCTGGGCCTGCCTGGCTACTTGCCGTGGGCCCCCCCCCGAACACGCGGATCCTAAATCTAGCTATATTCAATGGTTATTGTCTGGGCCCAAATCACAGATTACCCCCCCCCCAGGGTAGGGGGTGGGGGCAATAATGTGTATGTGCGTGTGTGTGTGCGTATACTGGTATATACTTATCAAGATATTTGCAGACAAACATTCACACATACGTATAAACATACAAACACAGCCCACCTGTTGCGTGCATGCTTTGGTTGCGTGTTATTGGACAGCCAATCTGGACAACAGGTGGCACGGACAGCCCTCCCATAGAATCAGAACGGCAACACGCACACACACACACACACACAGAACTGGGTTACAATACATCATCGTTCATCATTACATTACATCAGCTGGCTCTTTATTTAAATTTTATTTTCATCCCTTTATTTTTTTTTTACAATTTTAATTACCCACAAAGATGTGCAACTTATACCACCACACACACCCCACCCCCCTGGTTCCCCTAATGACCATTTTACCCGTCGTCGAGCATTGGCCTCTGGCGGACAGTGGCTAGGATCTGGAACGACTAAAGGGACATGACATGTTGTGCAGACTGCCACGCCAATGACCTGATTACTACAGTAATGTGACAATTTATGATGTAGCACACACACAGAACCGTGACAGCTCTTTTACATAATTAGCTATGAGCTATCACCGATGGCTCATAAACATATATATATATATATATATATATATATATATATATATATATATATATATATATATATGTATTATTGACTTAGGCTTTGTGATGGTGAAGTCACTTAAATTGAACTGTGTATGGCAGACTGTTATAACAAGTTCCCTTAATGGCTCACTAGGGCAGATGAAATGTAGAATTCATCTGATTGTGTGGCCACGAAATGGAAAGGCACCATGTGGTTAGCCGCCATTATTTCCACAACTTAAGTCAGGCACCAATTTAAAGCTGGGTGGACTTGAGGGACATTTCACCAACGTCCACGGGGACCTGAGAAAAAATGACTGGGTGCTCATCGGGGATCGAACCCAGGACTCTCAGGTCAACAGTCGAGCACTCAACGCCATTCGGCCATAATTCCCTCAGATTATTTCTAGCACCTTTGTTGTGGTAGTTGTGGTTGTGGTAGTTGTTGCTGTAGTAGTTGTGGTTGTGGTAGTTGTTGCTGTGGTAGTTGTGGTTGTGGTAGTTGTTGCTGTAGTAGGTGTGGTTGTGGTAGTTGTTGCTGTGGTAGTTGTTGCTGTGGTAGTTGTGGCTGTGGCAGTTGTTGCTGTTGCAGTTGTTGCTGTGGTAGTTGTTGCTGTAGTAGGTGTGGTTGTGGTAGTTGTTGCTGTGGTAGTTGTGGTTGTGGTAGTTGTGGCTTTGGTAGTTGTTGCTGTGATAGTTGTTGCTGTGGTAGTTGTGGTTGTGGTAGTTGTTGCTGTGATAGTTGTGGCTTTGGTAGCTGTGGATGTGGTAGCTGTGGCTGTGGTAGTTGTGGCTTTGGTAGTTGTTGCTGTGATAGTTGTGGCTGTGGTAGTTGCTGCTGTGGTAGTTGTGGCTGTGGTAGTCGTGGCTGTGGTAGTTGTTGCTGCTGTGATAGTTATTGCTGTGGTAGTTGTTGCTGTGGTAGTTGTGGCTGTGGCTATTAATCGATATTTTTTTTAGAAAGTTTCCTGCTTTAAACTGCACATTTAATTTCAAACAGGTCCACACGACCACTATATTCATTAGACTTGAATTCCCGTAACACTCAAAAAAATATAACAGGATTCAGACACACAGCAGGTTTTTGTCTAGTAACAGCTACAACATACCAGTATACGTCATGACGTTCAAGTTAAAGGGGAAACTATGTGCACTTTATATGAAAAAATGTAGTTTTGAAGGAGTTGCTTCCCTTGGATCAACTTTTAAAGAATTAAAAGAATAAATAATGGAAGATGTCTATTGGTTAATAAAAACAAAAGAAAGCCCGTCTTTTCAGGGGCTGCTCCTAGCCAGTCCTAGCTTATCTTGGGCCCTGGCAATCTACACCAACTGGGGGCCCCCTTCATCTCACACACAAACACACACACACACACACCAATAGTTAAGACATTTCAAAGCATATCCGACGGGGCTGATGATCTATTTTAGGATCGCATTTCTCTCCAACCCCACCCCGACGGCCTTTATACATGTCCTTTGATACGTTTCCCCTCGTTAAAAAAATAAGTCTGGCAATACGGATGCGCACCATTTTTTTTCTTTTACTTTTTTTTTTATACGCCAATGCACAGTGGAACAGGTTTGAGACCCTCCCCCCCCCCTTGCCCGCCCTCCCATCCCGTGATTTAATGATTCATCCTACTGTGGCGTGCATTGTTATCTCCCGTCCCGCCCCCCCCCCCCAGCCCAGTTAGTACCCTCAGAATGAAGGAGGCGTTGGCCCTGTGGTGGCGAACCTTTTTGAGGCCGCGTGCCCAAAATTCCGCACACACACACACACACACACACACAGACAAAACAACTTATTTATAGCAAAGTGCTAACACTCCAGTTAAAATTAAAGGAAGTGATGTATTATTAGTCGCGTGCCGACTGTGGTGGCCTCCAGCGTGCCCATAGGTTCGCCCTAGACCTTCACTTACAGTATCACCCCCCACCCTCACCAAACCACCAAACTTACAATCTCTTTCCGCCCCACACATAACCTCGACCCCTCCACACACACACACACACAACTCGTACTCTCCCACACACACACACACACACACCTACAACCTCGTACACACCCATATACACAACCTCGTACACCCCCTATACACAACCTCGTACACCCCCTATACACAACCTCGTACACACCCATAGACACAACCTCGTACATACCCACAGACACAACCTCGTACACCCCCTATACACAACCTCGTACATACCCATATACACAACCTCATACTCCCCCCCCCCCGCACACACATACACTATACACATAACTCATACACTAGCACGCCTCGACAGCTAGTATAGAGTTTGAACCAATCAGCTGTGTTGGTGCAGAACGTGCGTCAACCAATGGGGACGGTGATGTATAAATATTTAGACCTCGCCGAGTCCAAAAACATACTGTGAGTGACGCCCACTGGGGCACGTGGGTTCTACAGGCGGGTGCAGTGTTGGGGAATGTGCGATTTGTTCAATTATGGTGCGCACATGTCTACCTGGATTGTAGGCTGCGTTGAACAGTGATGGTTGTGGGTGGGGGAAGGGAGGGGGGGGGAGTAGAGCAGACATGCGGCATCGACCTTGATGGGCGGCGGGGGTGGGGGGTATATCAGAATCACGTGATCAACAATTTGTCGAACGTGAAGAGAAGAGAAAGAGAGACAGACAGACAGAGACGAGACAGAAAGACGATAGAGATAGAGAGAGAGAGAGAGAGAGAGAGAGACGAGAGAGAAGGGGACAGAGAGAGACACACACAGAGAGAGAAGTAGGGAGACTGAGAGATAGACACACAATAAGAGATGGGGAGGAGAGGGGGGGGGTAATTAACTGCAGCAAAGTTTTACCTGAGAAACTTTCGTGCTGAACTCATGCACCAGGAAACAAACTGATAATAATTGAACATCATGATACAATCACGGGTCATACCGCCGGACTGTTGGGTTTCATTCAGCTGTATCAACACAAGCACAAACACACAGGTACACACAGAGATGTACTAATGGCTAGGGGGAAAACAAGCCCCCCCCCACACACCCTTCCACTGTGCTAATTCCTAATTAATCTGAGTACATAAGGATTACCCTCCCCCCCCCCACACCGTCTCTGAAAATATAAATCAAATACTCCTCTTTCCCTCGTACCCTCTCCCCAGTGGCGTAGCGAGCTTAATTCGCGCCCGGGGCACAATACCTTTTTTAGCGCCCCCCCCCCAATCGAAAACCATATAATCTGTAAAATAGATGTGAGTAGCGCCCGGGGCATGATGGCCCCATTGCCCACCCCTCGCTACGCCTCTGCCCCTCCCCCCTCTCTCCACATCAAGACCCAAGAACGGCTCTGTGTAGATTAACGAAAACAACCACACACACACACACACACACACACACACACACACACACACAGGCATGGAACTTCAACGTCTGGCTTATTTTATGCCTTATGGATTATGCGGCCAAACCTATCAAAGTCGCGTGGCTCAAAGCCATTGTTCTCTGCTACACGTGTGTGTGTCAGCATAACTTTCATTCCACTCTTGTAGCTTTTTTTGTGTAACAGGTGACTCTTGGTTGGTGTTGTTTTTAATGTTGTTGTTAGAAATTTTCTAAGTTTTTATTCCGATAGCAAACGGTGAGAGTTGTTCATATGTGACGTAGACGCATCATCCGGTCTTTTGTGTCTTCATCGAACGCACTGAATGATGACGTCATCAGGTCTGTTACATCAAAATTCTATGATAAATATGTTACGTTAACTTTCTGACTAATATAGCTATAATACAACTTTGCTCATATAAAGATCTGCTAACTACTTCCATCATAACAGACTACTTTAGATCTACCTATGTCTACTCTAAACCTGTCAGCACTATTCTCTCGTCTAATGTCTACTGCCTACTGCACTACTGCATAGTCTCTAGTGTCTACCGAATATCAACTTATTCCAGATTAACTTTATAGAGGTCGGGGGGAGGGGGGGGGAGAGAGAGAGGGGGGGTGATCACGCTTGCTATGCATGTGTCATTAAGGGCGACAAAGTAAGTTGGGAGCTTGGCTTGACCATGACCTTGGGTTACGTAACATGGTCAACAAAGACGGGTCACTCGTTAGAGAGGGGAAAGTTTCACCTGTCGGTGCAGAGCGGGTGGGGCGGAGAAGGTGGGAGGTCAATTCTAAACGCTACAAGGCCCTATATGGGAAAGAGCCATTTGTTGTTTTTTTATGGTCCACACTATGTCCACAACCCACACGCCCTTCCTTCCACACCAAGATGACCGTCGTCGCGTCCAATTCTGCGTTACATCGAAGTAACCTTCTTTTGAATAAGTTGCAACTTTTACACCTTGCGCCTTGCATGTTTCTCAACCTCTATGAGGGTGGGAGAGGGGGGGGTCAAGTTAGTAGATAATTTACCTAACTAACTGTTGCAAAAGAAAGCGTTTGTTCAGGTAATATAGTTAGGAATCTATCAGAGGCGTACCTAGGGTGGGGGGTCCTAATTCGAAAGTCCTCCCAGGCCCCCCAGCTTGAGGGGTGGGCCCCCTAAATGCCAAGCCCCCGCCCCTTTCCCGGGCTCCCAAATCCCTAGGTTCGGCACTGAAATCTGTTCATATTTTTAAACCGGTAAAATTGTAGAAATATATTCATTTTTAAAAGTTGGGTCAAACTGTGATATTTTTTTTTAGCTCATTGTTTGTACGCCTACAGATTATTACGATGGTGTTGTCCGATGGCCGCCTTTTAAAAAAAATATTTGCGGCCTTCATTAGAGCAACAAGAGAGCGCCGTGCGGTCTATAAACCAGTCATACTCGTGAAAACAAACAAAAACATAACACAAGGAATCAAACAAAGTGGCAAACAGTTTGTTTTTTTTCTATTGTCCAACAATCTACAAATAAGCAGGCTCCGAAGTCATACATAAGAAAAGCGAAATATTTCTGGATTTCTTTCTGTTTAAAAGTGTTTATTACATGAGATGCGTGTATCTATGGACTGAATGTGTAAAGTGTTTATACATGAGATGCGTGTCTCTAGAGACTGAATGTGTAAAGTGTTTATCCATGAGATGTGTGTGTCTAGGGATTGAATGTGTAAAGTGTTTATACATGAGATGCGTGTATCTAGGGACTGAATGTGTAAAGTGTTTATACATGAGATGCGTGTATCTAGGGACTGAATGTGTAAAGTGTTTATTACATGAGATGCGTGTATCTATGGATTGCACGTGTAAAGTGTTTATTACATGAGATGCGTGTATCTATGGGTTGAATGTATATAGTTATTTCCAATAACCTGGACGCGAATTTATCGATTACTGTTTCTGTCAGATGACCTCGCAGGCCTAACATCAACATTAGAAATAATAATTATAGTAATAGAGGCAGCGTCAACAAACCTCCTGATCGCTTGGGATCGAACAGTTTTTGTTTATTTTATTTTATGGAGAACGTCGAAACGGAAGTAATGTAAAATGACTTTTTTTTTTATGAAGTGAAGAACAGCGGCCGTTGAATGAATTGAAAAAACAGTGTCGTTGAATGAGTTGAAAAAACAGTGTCGTTGAATGAATTGAAAAAAAAACAGTGTCGTTGAATAAATTGAAAAAACAGTGTCGTTGAATGAATTGAATAATAATAACATTATAAAAGATATTTTATAAAAAGCAACGTTTTTCTAGCGTACTAAAAAAGCAGAAAATAATTTTTCTATGAGCCTGGAAAAATTTCTGAATAAATTGGTAACATGGTAATAGTCTTTATAAGAGCTTCTAATTTTTATAAAATTGAAATTGAAAAAAAAAACTAGTCACATTTTTTTCTTTTCGATTAGAAATTTCGCCTCTTTAATTGCGTGAAACTTTACACCTTTCAACAATAAACTATTTATTACAATCAATTGTTGATATGTAGGACACAGGACCTGCTTACGTCTGCCGTACCAATGTTTTTTATAAAGAAAAAAAAGGTTATTTATAGTAGTGAATCTTTTGAAAAGAATGAAATTTGTAACTAGGTCAATTTCAGACACTAGTTCAACAATCACATAACACTTCGTGTAAGTATACCTACAACCATACACATATAACGTATGGTTACATGGTACTACACCCATACACTACAGTATGTAATGTATACTAATGTATGGTACTACACCCATACACTACAGTATGTAATGTATACTAATGTATGGTACTACACCCATACACTACAGTATGTAATGTATACTAATGTATGGTACTACACCCATACACTACAGTATGTAATGTATACTAATGTATGGTGCTACACCCATACACTACAGTATATAATGTATACTAATGTATGGTGCTACACCCATACACTACAGTATATAATGTATACTAATGTATGGTGCTACACACATACACTACAGTATATAATGTATACTAATGTATGGTGCTACCACACATACACTACAGTATATAATGTATACTAAAGTATGGTGCTATTCTCGTGTAGGAAATGGTGTCTTCCAATTAAAATACTCCCCTCCCCCTTTTTCCACCTACCATTTTTAGAGCATTTTCGAAAAAAAATGCTATATTGTCCCCGTTTTGTCTATCTGTCTGTCTGTCTGTCCGTCATCACCCTAGATCTCAACAACCATAAGTCCTAGACCCATGATGTATTTATCATTTTGTAGGTCTTGGCCTGCCATGTGTACATCAAAAGTGCATTTCGCGATCTGACCTATGAGGGCCGTAAAAGGGGGCTTATAAAGTACCGTTTTTTACTATATAAGCTATATTAACAATGGAGCGCCCTAGATCTCAGCAACCATAAGTCCTAGACCCATGATGTATATATTATTTTGTAGGTCTTGGCCTGCCAAGTGTACATCAAAAGTCCATTTCGCAATCTGACCTCTCAGAGCCAAAATATAAGAGTTTCTTATGTACCGTTTTTGCTTATATTTTAAATATAAATAATAAAAGCTAATCAAAGGGGCGTAATCATTATTTATTTTTGTAATAGTTATTCAACATGATTACTTCCATCTCTAAATTTATCAAAATTCATGCGCGCGGAGCCATATTTATGGCTGTAACCCGGAAAAAAAAATACGGATTTCGTCCGGCGAAAATGCTCTAAAATGTCCTTTGTCCGAAACGGAAAAGACTTAAATTGCTTGTTATTTTTACATAACGCGGTTGGGGGGGGGGTCTTTCGGGTGATTTGAAAAATCGATATTTTCTCTGTCTATTGATGCTATTAAATGAAATTGAAATATATATCGATACTTTTAAATAAAAAATTGAAATATATCTCGATACTGTTGAATGAAATTGAAATATATCTCGATACTGTTGAATGAATATGAAATATAGCTCGATAATATTGAATGAAATTGAAATATATCTCGATACTGTTGAATGAAATTGAAATATATCTCGATACTGTTGAATGAAATTAAAATATATCTCGATACTATTGAATGAAATTATTATATATCTCGATACTATTGAATGAAATTATTATATATCTCGCTTTTTACCTAAGGTCACTCATTGTGTCCAGTTTCATTCTTTGATCGATTTAATCAATAGAATGATTGGAGTAATATGACCAGCAGTCAGCAGAGTATGATTATCCTTCAGCTGACCCCTTAGAAAACACACACACACAGACACACAACGAGCGCTCACACGCACACTCACACACATATAAACAGTCCGACGGCCTGCGACAGTCCACAGAAGGATGTATCGATTTTTTCTTCCCCCCCCCCTTTTTTATTTTAAGAGTCAGTCAACTGAATCAACCAATAGATTGCTGGATTATTTTTAGTAACAACTCAGCCATTTTTTTTTACCCAGGGAATGAAAACAACAACAAACCGTACAATGTGCGCGCATGTGTGTGTGGATATAAGAGAGACAGAGAGTGAGAGAGACAGAGAGTGTATGTGTGTGAGAGAGAGAGAGAGAGAGAGAGAGAGAGAGAGAGAGAGAGAACTACAAACGTTTTACGTCCATACCATGTCCGACCTGCTGTTGAACCTGTTCGACATTCTCTCTATCCTATCCGTCTTCTTTTTGGTATCGACCGGTTTTATTTCATTATCTCGACCACCGCCCACCATATGGCAGCAGCACCACCCCACCACCCCTTTCCCTCCCACAACGTCTTCTCGTGATTGCCGTTAATGTTCCTAGAAACAATGTGGTCATAGAGTTATCTCCACATTTATAGTTATGTCCCCTGGTCTTAGCACCTCGGGCACAGTATGTCGTAATGGTCCTAGTGCTACTATACCCATATTAACAATAATGACCCTTGATCTCAGCACATCTAGCACTGAGTATGTCGTAATGGTCCTAGTGCTACTATACCCATATTAACAATAATGACCCTTGATCTCAGCACATCTAGCACTGAGTATGTCGTAAAATTGTCAGTTCACCTACCCCCTCCCCCCCTCCCCACCATACTGTGTTCCTATAAGCAGGGTCGTTTTTTTTATATATGGATCGGCAAACTACGCGGATGCCTTGGCCCTAGGCCTGAGGCCATCACTGGCTAAAAGGGCTGCCGTGGGGGAGGTGGGGGGCTGCTGTTGGAAATTATATTTCGCCATTACCTGAACTGACCAGATATGAATTAACAGTTGAACTTAGTGGGGGGGGGGGGGAGGAGGAACGTTCTTACGTTTTTGGGGAGCTCTAGGCTAAGGTGCATAGGTGGAGGGGGGGGTCATAAATAAAAGTGCACCGTGTAAAAACTTCGTCAATGTCGCCGACTGTAATTCTTCGGGGCCCCCAAGTTATCTTTGTTAAATCACGTTAGAAAATTTAGGTGAAATGTATGTCCCAGCAGCCGCCAAACTTGCCCATTTATTAGAACGCACATGTAAATACAACAATTTGTCCAGATGGTACTGAAAGATAAAACCATATCACATAAGGAAATCAGACAATTGCAATAAAGATGCTGCCAATGTTAATTGCAAGCGTGGAGGTCAAAGGTAATGATAGTTGCAATTACTACGACGGAAAGGAAGTCAAAACCAACAAATAAAAAAAACACACACACAAAACAAAAAAAGTTTTCAACGTTACCTTCATACTCCTGAGTTTCATCATCAGGACTCTTCTGCGCCGCTGTTAAAATCGGGAAAATCCACACGTGTGAGAAAATCCCGAACAGTACAGAAGAACGAGTGAAAGCCGAGCGGCTGTGCACACGAAATGGGGAATTCATCTTATCCAAGGACGTGCTGCACATTTTGCGGGCGCATCGGCGGTGAACGCTCTGTCCGTAAGTGTCGCATCCTGTCCGGTGACTGATCGGACAACATCTGCAGCTGACCGACGACAACGTAGGCTGAGTCATGCCGTCCTGACGACGCCTGGAGCGGTAATGCTGGAAATGAGGTCAAGACCAACACACGGTAACGGGGAAGACGGGAAGAGGGGAGGAATAGTGTGGATGTGTTAGGGTGGTATCCGGGGTGGAAAGGGATAAACAGGACAGAGGTCAACGGTGGGGTCAATTTAATAGCGTCAATGTGTCCTGTGAGCTGAAAAAAAAATGAATGAGGGAGAAATCAATAAATGAAGAGATGTTCACAAAAGGTCATAATATAATGAAAATTTAGAGTTATAACGTAGAATGTAGAAGTTAAGAGCGAACATATTCATATTAGTTGCATGTTGAATTGATATCTGGACAGAGGGTTATAAAAACAACCAACGATAATAAATGTAGTTGTAGTAGTAATCATCAATAATAATTAGACTAATGTGTAGTTATAAGCACTGATATCAGTGGCGGTAGCAGAAGTGGGGGTTACAATTAATGGTTGTAGCAGAAGTGGAAGTTACAATCAATGGTTGTAGCAGAAGTGGGAGTTACAATCAATGGTTGTAGCAGAAGTGGGAGTTACAATCAATGGTTGTAGCAGAAGTGGGAGTTACAATTAATGGTTGTAGCAGAAGTGGGAGTTACAATTAATGGTTGTAGCAGAAGTGGGAGTTACAATTAATGGTTGTAGCAGAAGTGGAAGTGCTAATGAAATCTGTAGCAGTATTTCAATAATCACTGATAACAAAGATGTTAAAAAATATCAATAATATAAAAGCGTCATTTATTCTTAAGATATCACAATATTTACAAGATGTCACAATATTTACAAGATATCACAACGCATACACTGGTAAATTAATGCATGATCATAACATCATTTTATTCCCATATATTATTCATTGATTTCAAGGATGGGCTGTGCAGTCAGTATTTTATGGCTGTGCTGTCAGTACTTTATGGCTGTGCTGTCAGTACTTTATGGCTGAGCAGTGTATGCAAATCACAGATGTCATTGTATATTCACAGTTATCAAATTATATTTATAGATGTAACAGTTGTATTCACAGATATCATGGTATACTCACAGTTATCAAAGTATATTCACAGATATATGATATTATATTCAAAGGTTTCACAGTTTGATGCATCCTGTTTGTCGCTTCTCAATCGTATCACATTAATGTTGTCTCACTCACCCCCCACCCTCTATCCCGTGTCTGTCTGAGTTTGTGTGGGTGTGTGTGTGTCTGTCTGTCTGTCTGTCTGTCAGTGTGTGTGTGAAGGATGAGATGAAATCTCTTAGATCCTCTAAACCACGAATGGGACTGTTTTTGTTGTGCCCTTCTTTCATCCCCACCATAGCCGATAGTGCAATGGCCATGGAGGCACCACGGGAGACCTAGCGGGGACTTAAGTAATGACCTGAAGTATCCATTAATCCTCATCGAAGATCGAACCATTGACGCTCAGGTCGACAGTCGAGCGCTTTACCGCACCACCATCCGTCCCATGTAGCGTCTGTCTGTAGAGCTGATATCATTATCATTTATCTATGATTTCCTAACCAATCCCGTCCCCCGACACCATCACATAACCAGTGCTCGATTTAAGAAAAAAACCAGTGCCCGGGATGAAAAAAAAATTCTGCAGAGCCGGGGATAAATGTCTATGGTTTCATACCGGGGATATTCCCGGCATCCACGGAGGTAAATCGAGCCCTGCACCTAATTATGCCCCTCCATCCGCAACCGTTCTTGAGGTTAGGCAAACTATGCGGCTGGCTAAGTGCCCCCTCCCCCCATCTCACTGTTTAGGGGCCCCCCCTGACAGAATGAAGAACAAAATGGTTACTTAACGCTACTTGTCGTCGGCCCTGGGAGTGGGGGGGGGCATTTCTTGCAAGCTGCCGCCTTAACAGCGTTTTGCCCAGGGCACTCAAATTACACTTGCCTTGGGTGCCTATAATCGTAAAAACGGTTCTGCCCCCAATGACCCAGAATGATTAATTTTGTTATTTTAAGTACCCAGACCCTCTGAAAATATTTATGCCCGTTACCGGTTTGAAAAGGAAGAAAGGGGGGGGGGGGGTGAGACGAAAACCAGTTTTAGTTTTATGTACTATTTCAATGAGATGTTCATTAAAAGGCATTATTATTATTATTATTATTATTTAAAAAGGAAAAAAAATTACATTCGTCTTAACTGACCCGTGAAAACGCGTTTATGTGCTTTATCTCACATTCTACAGATGAAAGTTTGGAGTGGGGGGGGGGTGGATAAAGGCAATACGTGAAGGGGCAATACGTGAAGGGGCAATAGATGAAGACAATGACAGTGATCCGCCAACCAATCAAACAGCGATGGGACCTATGACAGTGATTCCGCTTTGTTAAGTTCGTCTACTAGACGTTTATTTTTGTTTTTGTTGTTGTTGAATTGGATTGCCTAAACCCATGGTTTTTTTTTTAACTAGCATATAAATACATATCTGTCAACCAAAAAAAACAAGTACATTTTCATTTATGGGCCCCGAAATTTAAGATCCGTCTTTTGAATAGAAGAAGAAGAGGGTCTTATTCAATGGGCAATAGCAGCATCTTGTTGAGATGATCAAATGGTGTAAGGAAAACGTCTGTCTGGGGGCCAGGCTTTGATTGAATTGAGCCTTTAAAAAAAAACGAAGTTTTGAGAGCCGCTGGTCCAAGCCATGATTAACCTATCAGACGCCCCTGGCAGAATGACATTTCAGCTGCGCCCCCCACCCCCCGCGCTCAATTTGTCCACCGGTGACGTGTAAGCCCCCTCCCACCTCACACGCAACCATATGTCGCCTGGAACCAAATCTGGTGTTATTTTTTCGTGATTGCTTTAACAGAATTCAAAAATTGTGACAACTAAGCCCACCTGTGTGTGACAAGTCAGATCTGCCCAATCCTAAAGTGTCACAGATTCCCTCCCCTCCCTCACGCACATCGCCCCCCCCCTAGTATATCACGTGACATTTTGTGATTTCCTGTTTTTGTTTTGTTTTTTTTAAAGTTTGTTCCATTTTGAAGTATCATTTCCGGTGTCGGCCACTTGTATGGTCACATATTCTCGCGTCTGAATTTCACGGTCACACTAACCTTGTTAAATTTCTTGAAATGTCTATGACTTCCCCCCCCCCCTTCCACCTTCTTGGAGAGGTAGTTGTTTTTTTTTAGAAGGGTCAAAGGCTAAAAAGTTTATATTGGCCCCCAGGGCTGGACGATTCTAGGGGACTCAGGTCTAATGTTTACTGGGCCGAATGATACAAAACTCACTGTGCTTAAGGCCCGAAGTCATTTTTTTTTCTCTTTTTTTTTTGCGGGCTAAACTTTCATTATTCTTTCTTTTGACTGATTATATCGGAGCCCTAGCCTACAATTATGTCATACTAACAAATCCATGTGGAAGTCCTAACCGCATTTTCGTCCCCCCCCCCACACACCCCTTCCCCTGTGTAATTAGTTGTGATGGCTTACTAACGACAATATCTAAAAAGAATGAAATATAAAAGGTGAGAAGTATAGGAGCCTTATGTTGTAGTAGGGGATCTTATGTGGTAGTGTGGACCCTTGAGTGGTAGTGTGGACCCTTGTGTGGTAGTGTGGACCCTTTGTGGTAGTGTGGACCATTGTGTGGTAGTGTGGACCCTTGTGTGGTACTGTGGACCCTTGTGTGGTAGTGTGGACCCTTGAGTGGAACTGTGGACCCTTGAGTGGTAGTGTGGACCATTGAGTGGTAGTGTGGACCCCTGTGTGGTAGTGTGGACCCTTGTGTGGTAGTGTGGACCCTTGTGTGATAGTTTGGACCCTTTTGTAGTAGTATAGGACCCTTTTGTATTAAAGGGTATACGAGTCCAATCGATATCTCTTTGGCCCAGTTGTATTTATCCCCTACAGTAAACAAGACAACCAGTACAGAAAAATGACCCACTGAAAATGTCTGCTATTCAGGACCCACTGAAAATGTCTGCTATTCAGGACCCACTGAAAATATCTGCTATTCAGGACCCACTGAAAATGTCTGCTATTCAGGACCCACTGAAAATGTCTGCTATTCAGGACCCACTGAAAATGTCTGCTATTCAGGACCCATTGAAAATGTCTGCTATTCAGGAGATGTCTGTCTAACGTACCGCTAGTTAAAATGACTACAGCTTCATACGGGTGTGAATAAATTTAAAACAAAACGGAAAGCCTCCTATTCGATCCTTTATCTAAATCCTGAAAGTATCGAATATTTAGAGATTCGCAAATCTCCTGACATCCGACAAAAGGGTGTGTTGATAAGGTATCGCACTGAATAGAGTATCGAACGCATTGTTGAGCTTAAAGATAAAGGGGATGATACATCATGCACTAGGCTAAAATAGGAGGGGGGGGGAGAGGGAGAGAGAGATCATGGAACGAAAGAGATCAGGGTGGGAGAGAGAGATCAGGGAACGAAAGAGATCAGGGTGGGAGAGAGAGATCAGGGAACGAAAGAGATCAGGGTGGGAGAGAGAGAGATCAGGGAACGAAAGAGATCAGGGTGGGAGAGAGAGATCAGGGAACGAAAGAGATCAGGGTGGGAGAGAGAGATCAGGGAACGAAAGAGATCAGGGTGGGAGAGAGAGATCAGGGAACGAAAGAGATCAGGGTGGGAGAGAGAGATCAGGGAACGAAAGAGATCAGGGTGGGAGAGAGATCAGGGAACGAAAGAGATCAGGGTGGGAGAGAGATCAGGGAACGAAAGAGATCAGGGTGGGAGAGAGAGATCAGGGAACGAAAGAGATCAGGGTGGGAGAGAGAGATCAGGGAACGAAAGAGATCAGGGGTGGGAGAGAGAGAGATCAGGGAACGAAAGAGATCAGGGTGGGAGAGAGAGATCAGGGAACGAAAGAGATCAGGGTGGGGAGAGAGAGATCAGGGAACGAAAGAGATCAGGGTGGGAGAGAGAGATCAGGGAACGAAAGAGATCAGGGTGGGAGAGAGAGATCAGGGAACGAAAGAGATCAGGGTGGGAGAGAGAGATCAGGGAACGAATGAGATCAGGGAGGGAGAGAGATCAGAGAGTGAGAAAGAGATCAGAACCAGATCAGAGAGAGAGAGAGAGAGAGAGAGAGAGAGAGAGAGAGAGAGAGAGAGAGATCAGATCTCCCTACTAAGTAGGCCACATTAGGTCAGTATATAAAACAAAAGTCACTTATAAATGAAAGTTATCTAGCAAGTTCAACATTTGGACGTAGATCTCAGGATTCAGAAAGTATTTCTCTGGAGTCAGCGTCCAGCTGTATGGCTATGGAGTCTGAGTACATTAAAAAAATACACCGGAGAAGTCAGTACTTTATGGCTGTGCAGTCAGTACTTTATGGCTGTGCTGTCAGTACTTTATGGCTGTGCTGTCAGTACTTTATGGCTGTGCAGTCAGTAGTTTAATTACTTACATGCCTCCGCATTCACGCGTCATTTAATCTCAAGTGAAGGGGTGTCAGTAAATGGATTCATCTCGTGCCAACTACGTGATATCGTTTTTTTATATAAAAAGAAGGCATTGTAATGGAATGTTCCATTTTAAACCGAAGGGTTAACAGGTTTTCTTACGTTGGTCGCGGCTGTGTCGTGGGGTGTATCTATCCCACAGCAAACTTGAAGAAAATTTGTCAAGGTGTTTTTGAAAAAAAAATTGTCTAATATTTTATTATAATACGACGCAAAGCAATTATAAATAAAATGAACTTCGTGGTCGCCCAGTGCCTACATTTTGAGCGCACCAAGAGACATTTTTTTTTTAACTGAGAGACACGAATGTCTGCCAGTCGCCGTGTAAAAGTAGAGTCTGAAATACGCAGGTCACGTGAATAGCGCAGGTGACGCTTGCGTCGTCAAAGAGGTTCGAACTTCGACCAATAGTTTGAATCACGAAATGTTGATTAAGCTGCTGCCTAAGAAACATCATTTGCAATAATTGTAAAGAAATGTGGTTAATGATTTATATTCCTTCAAAGTTACAAAAATGGACACTTTGAATTCAAAATGGCTCATAATGCATATATATATATATATATATATATATATATATATATATATATATATATATATATATATATATATATACAGTGCTTTTTTTTGTGACGGTACGCACCGGTAAGGCGTACCGGCACCTTTTTCAATGTGGGGTAAAAATTATTACTTTTCTTGTATTTTAACGTTTATTATTAATTTATTATATACTATAATAATAGCGATTTGGGCGCTGCGTTAAATCGAAAGTAAAGAATTAATACAACAGTATTTCCAGTTTAAAATACAATCATGAAAAAAAAATCGGATCTGCCCGAAACCAAAAAATAACCTCGCCTACCGATCAAGCCTAAGGGGATATAACTCTATGCAAATGTTTTGCAGGGTACAGCTAGTATTATTAAATTGTTAAAATTGAATTTTTTAAAAATTGTGCGCAATAAGAACTAAACTAGACGCTAAAATTTAGGCAATCCATCACTGAGTACCGGCACCAATTTTTTTTTACAAAAAAAAAGCACTGTATATATATATATATATATATATATATATATATATATATATATATATATATATGGAAATCCCAATATAATTAATGCTCGAAATGAATGTATATATTTTTATTGGGGAATTCCCATATTGAACTTAATAATGATTTTAGAAAGATGTATATTGCGACACAAAACTTATGTCGCAATGACTAATTGAATGATGGTCTGTTTGTTGAGCTAGACAACAAAATCTACCAGTAAACTGTTTTAAGCTACACAGGAAACAGTTTGAAATCGTTGTTGTTATTTTTCTCTGAGCGACTCACTTGATTTAAATGTCAAGGGAAATTGTGTCAAATACTGAACGTAGCAGAAGTCTGGGACTCACACACATTTCTAGACTTGGCAATTCCACTCACACACATTTTCAAACTTGACGATTCAACTCAGACATATTTCTACAGTTGGCGATTCAAATCACCCACATTTTCAAACTTGACGACTCAACTCACACACATTTCTAGACTTGACGATTCAACTCACACACATTTCTAGACTTCACGACTCAACTCACACACAATTCTAGACTTCACGATTCAACTCACACACATTTTCAAACTTGACGACTCAACTCACACACATTTCTAGACTTGACGATTCAACTCACACATATTTCTAGAGTTGGCGATTCAACTCACACACATTTTCAAACTTGACGATTCAACTCACACACATTTCTAGACTTGACGATTCAACTCACACACATTTCTAGACTTGACGATTCAACTCACACACATTTCTAGACTTGACGATTCAACTCACACACATTTCTAGACTTGACGATTCAACTCACACACATTTCTAGACTTGACGATTCAACTCACACACATTTCTAGACTTGACGATTCAACTCACACACATTTCTAGACTTGACGATTCAACTCTCACACATTTCTAGACTTGACGATTCAACTCAAACACATTTCTAGACTTGACGATTCAACTCACACACATTTCTAGACTTGATGATTCAACTCACACACATTTCTAGACTTGACGATTCAACTCTCACACATTTCTAGACTTGACGATTCAACTCTCACACATTTCTAGACTTGACGATTCAACTCACACACATTTCTAGACTTGACGATTCAACTCACACACATTTCTAGACTTGACGATTCAACTCACACACATTTCTAGACTTGACGATTCAACTCACACACTATTCTAGACTTGACGATTCAACTCTCACACATTTATAGATTTGACGATTCAACTCACACACATTCAAAAACAAACTTTCCACACACTGTCTCACACACACACACACGCACGCACGCACATACTTGAATGTTCATAAACACACGGCTGTATATGCACATACAATAAATTGCATGACGTAAATGTTATACACAGGCTGACACAGGTGTGAAACCAGGCTTATTTATTTATCACTGATTGATTGTCAAAAACGGACCCCGGGGGGGGGTAGTAACAGTGGCGTAACTAGGGAGGGGCGGTTCGTTCCAGGCGCCCCTTACTTTGCCACCAGCAAGGCGCGGCATTTAGTTACCATTCGACATGGCGAGTGGCGTAAATAGAGTTCGCCCCGGGCGCCACTTGCGTTAATCACACTACCGGGGGGGGGGGGTGTACTAATTGGTTTTGTCCGTTGGTCGTATTTCCGTTTATGAAAATTCATCCGCTTTAATATATTTTTCTAAGATAAAATTATGTCTATATACATTCAACTGGAATGTTCACAATTATTCATTCAGTTTCTAACACACCCGTTCTTTGTTGGTAACACCCAAGGGGCCCATTAAGGGTAATTATTATTACATTTTTATGGGCCCCGTTAGTTTTAAATAGGGCCGCTAATATCCCAGAAATACTTAGACTATGGCACCGGAATGGCACCCGATTGCCACGTTTTCAAAATTACACCTGACAATATTTTTGTTTCACATTGGACTCTCGTGTTCTTAAAACACACACACACACACACACACACACAAAGATACAGTATAGGAAATGTGAGGAAGGTATTGTTATTCAGAGAACTTCGTAAGTATTGGGTGGTGGGGGGCAGACCCGGATTTCCAATTCTACGGGCCATGGGCCAAAAGAAATTTGAGGCCCCATTTCGAAAGACAAAAAATATTGCTTAATTTTTTTTTATACTACTCAACATATTGTAACCCCTTATTTCACGGGGCCTTAGGCCACGGCCTATCAGTTTGGAGGGGACTTACTTAGATATTAAGAGGCCCTATGCGTGGAAACAAGTTACTGCGATATAGATCTAGAAAAGCAAGGTCATATATCTATTAATTCAAATACGTTTAGTGTTATATCTTTCTTGACTACTGTAATAATTATATTTGGCTGTAATAATTATATTTGTACTAGAAATTTAGTTAGCATATGAAAGTTTCTACTCAGGGGACGGATGGTCGTGTGGTAACGCGCTCGACTGTCGACCTGAGGGTCACTGGTTCGATCTTCTGTGAGAACCAATGGATATTTCAGGTCATGGCTATAGTCTCCACTATGTCTCCCGTGGTGCCTCCATGGCCATTGCACTATCCGGCTATGGTGGGGATGAAAGAAGGGCACTGCAAAACCATCCCATTAGTGGTCTATAGGATCTAAGATTTCACACACTCATTGATTTACAACTGTTTGTATCTGTTACGTCCCACACATATATCTGTGGACATTTAATTTAATAAATATACACCAATAATAATCAACTCCGAAGAGGCTGGCAAAATCAGTCATACTACAAATAGCCTTTATACAACTTCCCAGATGTAGAAGTTCCACAGAAGAAATAAATATAATAATATACATCACAAATAGTTCTACAAGTAAATATACCAATGACAGCTACAATAAGGTCAGGAGGTTACAATGTCTATTGACCCAGGTTGGGGAAGTTTGGGAATTTACATAGAAAATACTTAAGCATAGGTGTCAATGGGTGAGGGACCAATGACAGACTCTGATGAATCTAACAGAAGGAGGTCAACACACTTTCCTTGCAGCAATAGGATAAGCCGCTGAGCTTAAATGAAGTCGCTAACCTTATAATGAGCATACAATGGGCATCCAATGTGAAACCAAAATGGGCAACCAACCAAACAATTGGGGGCTCTAAGCCTTATGTGACAGCTTAAGAAACAGAGTTCGGAGAGGGTATAGAAGAGAGATTGAGACAGTCGTAGAGAGTGGACTTAGGAGTGTGAAGTCCACTATAGTGGGACGCAGGGTGACGCGGGAGATAGAGCAGTCATGAGTATAATAAAGTGAAGTCACTGGACTTAGTGAAACCGCTATTGCATTATATTTCATGTCACGTGACTCTGTTTTGTAATAGGCATTGTCATCATCACGTGACTTTGTATAATATATAATTGGCACTGAAACTGAAAAGTTAAACCCGTACAAACTCGTAACACCAGGTAAAAAGACTTTATAACATCAAAATTTATAGGAATTAATACGACAGATTCTTAATAACAGGGCCCCCAGATAATATATGACAACAAACATCTCTGTTTTACAGCCTACCCCCCCAACCCACCACCACCACCACTAGCGCCCTAACAAACGTTCTGTCTCTGGTTTATTAAAAGAGCTACCAGTTGATTGACAGTCTTATCGTTATGCTCTTCTAGGCAACAACCTATTTATTTTGTTTTATGTACAAGTACAGGTGAGTACATTTTATACCAGCAGCATGCCAAGCAGAACAGGTGACCACCACACGTAGAGACTTGTGACCCAGAGGCGTACCAAGGGTAGGGGGGGGTCCAAATTAGAAAGTGCACCCCCGGGACCCAGCTTGAAGGGGGCCCCCAAAATTTCTTTTTTTTACATTAAATATTAAGTACATTATCTCATATCATGGTGTCGAATGTCAAAATGCAGGGGCCTCCAAAGTAGCTAAGCCCCCCCCCCCTACCGGGACCCCAAATCCCTCGGTTCGGCACTGTTGTGACCTAAGTCTACAAATGTAGGGGATACCTTTACACAAATGTAATAAAATGCAGTGTACTTCTTCCATGGCTGTAGACCAGAGAGCAGCTGTGACAGGCAGTAGGGACCCCACTGCGAAAAAGCCCCCCCCCCTTCCAGCACAAATATAACGCTCCATGGGCCCCTAACAGATGAGTTTTCCCTTGCCCCCCCCCTCCGAGTATCTCAATTCTCTCTCAATACAAAGTTTGGCTACTGTTTTTTGTCATAAGTACGACTATGGCCTTATTAGAACAGTGTTGGTAGTACAGCTCAACTGATGTCACAGTTAATCGGTTCCAGACTCCGAGGCGATTGAATTTCTGCGAAGTAGGATTCTTTATTCACAAATCGAATATTTTCGTAGTTCGAGTATAGAAAACATCTTCTGTATACTGTATACTGTAGACACGAGCTCACACCATAAGAGCCCTCTAGACATGACCTAACATTATAAGAGCCTTCTAGACATGAGCTAACATTATAAGAGCCCCCTAGACATGAGCTAACATTATAAGAGCCCACTAGACATGAGCTAACATTATAAGAGCCTTCTAGACATGAGCTAACATTATAAGAGCCCCCTAGACATGAGCTAACATTATAAGAGCCCACTAGACATGAGCTAACATTATAAGAGCCCACTAGACATGAGCTAACATTATAAGAGCCCACTAGACATGAGTTAACATTATAAGAGCCCACTAGACATGAGCTAACATTATAAGAGCCCACTAGACATGAGCTAACATTATAAGAGCCCACTAGACATGAGTTAACATTATAAGAGCCCTCTAGACATGAGTTAACATTATAAGAGCCCACTAGACATGAGCTAACATTATAAGAGCCTTCTAGACATGAGCTAACATTATAAGAGCCCCTCTAGACATGAGCTAACATTATAAGAGCCCTCTAGACATGAGTTCACATTATAAGAGCCCCTCTAGACATGAGCTAACATTATAAGAGCCCCTCTAGACATGAGTTCACACTATAAGAGAAACAAAAGCAATTTTTTTTATTATTGTGCGATGAATGTTATCTAGGCTTTATATGTAATCTATAACCTATATAAACCGCGATATAGTGAATTGAAGTCGAAGCGCCAAGTGACGGGGAGAGACTGTAAGCAGATTAGAAATACGTGTGTACCAATTGTCATGTATTTTGATGCACACCTAGGTAGACAAACAAATATATGTATATTGTTACAACTCTTTAAAAATTCTTGTTTATGGAATTAAAACAACACACAGGCTGGCGTGGGTTCCAAGAGTTTACTTATAGCTATAAAAACACATAGACAACGACAATAACATCACGGCCATCTTCTTGCCGGCTTCCTACGTCACTGTCTCTACCGCGTCATCACGTTCAATATCTCAATGCACGGTGCGCACCGGGGGAAAAGTCGTAACACTGCCCCCCTCTTAAATCTGTCCGTCCCGGACAGGTCAGTTTTCGCAACAGTACTTGTACAGTCTGTCCACATGAACCACTTTCATCTTGGTGCGGGCGTTTCTCTGTATTCTGTACACGACGTCGTTAAGTCTTTTTATGACCCGGTAGGGGCCCTCCCAGTCCCTCTGCAGTTTTGGGGATCTTCCTTTACGTCTCTGTGGGTTGTAAAGCCAGACTAGGTCTCCCTCTTGAAAACCAGACGAGTTTGCCCGTCTGTCATATCTGGTTTTCATAGTGTCACTAGCGATTTTGATGTTTTGTCGAACCCTAGAATGTAGTTCCTCAAGTCGAGATCTCAGTCCATTGGCATAATCTGTTTCCATGGAGGGAGCGTCTCTGGGAAGCCCGAACAGAAGGTCACAAGGTAAGCGGAGTTCCCGGCCAAACACTATCGTTGATGGCGAGTGGCCCGTCGTTTCGTGGGTGGCTCCTCGGTAGGCCATCAGAAACAGTGGTATGTGAGTGTCCCAGTCGTCCTGGCGGTCATCTGCCAATTTTGCCAGGTGCTGCACCAGCGTCCGGTTAAACCGTTCGACCATCCCATCCGATTGTGGATGTAACGGGGTTGTTCTTGTCTTTTGAATCCCCAGGATTTTGCACATCTCCTGAAATAATTTTGATTCAAAGTTTCGACCCTGGTCCGAGTGGAGCTCCATCGGGACTCCGAAACGACTGATCCACTCATTAACCACTATGTCCGCAATAGTTTTGGCCTCCTGATTCGCCATAGCAAAAGCTTCTGGCCAATTGCTGAAATAGTCTTTGATAACCAAGATATAGCGATGCCCTTGCCTGGTCTCCGGGAAGGGTCCTGCAACGTCTATAGCAATTCTCTCAAAGGGGACTCCAGTAAAGTACTGCTGCATGCGGCCCCGAGGTTTGTTCCTCGGCCCTTTTGTTGCTACACACTGATTGCATTTTCTACACCAGTCCTCTACATCCTTCCGGTACTGGAACCAGTAGAAACTGCGGCGCACCTTCTCCAATGTCTTGTTTACTCCAAGATGACCACCTGTTACACCATTGTGCATCTCTTTTAACACTTCGACCACTCTCGACTTCGGGAGCAACAATTGCATGCGGTGAGAACTGCCGTCAGTTGACTCCCAAAACCCGTTTGACGATTCCCCTGCTTAATATCAGTGAGTCCCACTGAGCCCAGTAGGCCTTCGTAGCGGCACTCGTTTCCGCTACTCTCAGCCAGTCCGGTCTTTGTCCTTCTTCTTTCCACTAAAGAATTGGAGCCAGATCCTCATCCTTCAGCTGATCCTCTCGAAGACTCATATCAGACCATGGTTCTGAAGCACCTAACTCCAATCTTGCACAACACTCAACATCAGTTTCTTTTTCCTCTAACCTTTGACAGTGTTTGCACTCCAGCCTACAGGGTCGACGTGATAGGGAATCTGCATTGTTATGCAGCAATCCCCTGCGATGTTGGGTATCGAAGTCATAAGTCTGCAATCTTTCGATCCAACGAGCAATCTGTCCTTCTGGGCTCTTAAAAGACAAGAGCCACTTCATTGCTGCATGATCTGTTCTCAAAGTAAATTTTTGGCCATACAAATACTTGTGGAAGTGTTTTATTGCATCCACAACTGCTAGAAGTTCTCGTCTGGTTACACAATAATTCCTCTCAGCCTTCGACAGAGTTCGACTGTAAAAGGATACGACATTCTCTATGCCATCTATCTTCTGGGACAACACAGCACTTAACCCGGTACTACTAGCATCTGTATCAAGTATAAATGTTTTACCAGGGACTGGGTAAGCCAGTACCGGGGAAGAGCTTAGTGCATTCTTTAATTTGTCAAAAGACTGTTGGCATTCTTCGCTCCAAAGAAATGGCTTCTTTTGCTCCGTGAGCCTATGAAGTTCTCTGGCAATGTTGGAAAAGCCCGACACAAACCGACGATAGTATGTGCAGAGTCCCAGAAAGCTTCGAAGTTCCTGCACATTTGTCGGTTTTGGCCAACTTTTGACAGCTTCAACCTTTTCAGGGTCATACTTATGCCATCTTTAGACACAATATGGCCCAGATACTTCACTTTCTTTCTAAAAAGTGAACACTTCTGTGGGCCGTTTCATCCCGGCACTCCGAATACGCTGAAAAACTTCTCTTAGGTTTGTAAGGTGCTCGTCAAACGTCTTCCCAATTACGATTATGTCATCAAGGTAAACAAGGCACGTCTTCCAGTTCAGACCTTGTAATATGTGCTCCATTAGCCGTTCAAAAGTTGCAGGTGCGCTGCATAAGCCAAAGGGCATAACAGTAAATTGCCATAGGCCGTTACCTGTCGAAAAGGCGGTTTTCTCTTTATCCTTGGGATGTAACCCAACCTGCCAGTATCCACTTTTCAAATCAAGAGTGGAAAAGATTTGTGAGCCTGTGAGTGTATCCAAAGTGTCATCAATGCGGGGTAGTGGATAGCTGTCCTTGTGCGAAATCTCGTTCAATGCTCTGTAGTCTACACAAAATCTACATGTTCCATCCTTTTTCTTTACCAGTACAACAGGCGAACTCCAAGGACCGTTAGACGGTTCAATCACTCCCTGTTTATGCATTTGTTCTAGCATGTCGGTTGCATCTTGTTGCTTTGCTAACGGTAGACGGCGTGGTATCTGTCGTATTGGCTTAGCACTTCCGGTGTTGATTCGATGCTGAACCAAGTCTGTTCTCCCGCAATCCTTTTCTTCAACGGCCATGATCTCTGCATAATCCTGCAGCAAGCCTTCTGCCTTCTGATAGTCACTCAAAGGTAAATCCTTTCGCAAGTCGGACAAAAGTTTCTCTAGCAATTGATTCTTTCCATAACCCCTGGCTACTAACTTGCCGTCGACCTCGCAGTTTGTTATAGAATTGACCTCATCACAGATGGCGATGACGCTGTCTTTTCGTAAGGTTTGATCAGAGTTTGTGATGTTCATTACTCGTACTGGTACCAACCTGGAACCATTGATTGTCACCACCGTTTTGCCAACGGCAAGTCTTCGACTATTTTCATGATCAGCCTCCACTATGACCGTTTTTATTCCATTTCCACCATAGTCCAGTTTACCCCAGATGATAAACTCCGACTGAGCAGGCACACTTATGTCTTCAATGAGTAGTATTCTCTTTATGGCATTCTCATCATCCTCTTTCCCAAGAAGGGGAAATTCCTTTTTCCCACACTGTAACGTGCCCACGCCAATGTTCAGTGTAAGGCCATAAAAGTGCATGAAGTCTAGCCCCAAAATGCATTGGTCGACAATGTCAGCCACCAAAAATTCATGAAAGAACAATTCATCCCCTAGTTGAAATTCAGTTTTAGTTTGTCCCAAGATCGGCATTAATTCACCACTTGCTGTCTTTAATAAATGTCCACTCACGTTATTCAATTGTATGTCTTTGACTACATCGGGTCGCAGGATTGAGCGTGATGCCCCAGTATCCAATAGAAATCTACACTCAAACTGTCAAATTTTTCCTTTTACATACAGGCTTGATTTAATCCCAATAGTTGCAATGGGAATGACGACTTTACGGGCTTTGTTGGAGTGTTTTGCCAGCTTCCGCCCTACGAGGCTGGCGGACGTTAGTTTCCCTGGTTTTCCCTGGTAGTTCCGGCGGTTTGGGGGCTGGGGGTTTCTGTTCTGTCCGGCGGAATACTGCCTCTGTCTTGGACAGTACCGCCGAACATGACCGGAGGCGCCACAATTCCAGCAGCGAGTATCACCCATATCAGCATTCCTCGAATCGTCGCTTATCTTTTGCTCTTTTGAGGTAATGACCTCTTCGACCACCTTGCGAATCTTGTTAATTTGCTCATCTTCATCAACTTCCAGTTGCCTGGCATGGTGGTCAGTCCTGGACGCGTTCTTAGCTGCTTCGTAAGACAGAGCATACACCAATGCTTCACTGGTCTTGCGTTTCCCACTTATCATAATGGCCTTTTTTAGGTCTGGATCACGAATGGCATCGATGAAAGTGTCGGTTATTATGACGTCCAGAAATTCCTGTGCCGCGGCAGGGTAAGACAGGCGCGCTAACCTTTCAATATCTGTGTTTAATTCCTGCAAAGATTCCCCGGATTTTTGTTGCCTCTATTTCAACTGAACTCTGAACACTTCTTGCATGTGCTCGTCGCCGTACCGTAACTCTATGCTTTTACAACAGCTTGATAATTTGGGACCATGAAATTGTGCCATCAAATGTAGGCATGGGCATCTTGCCTACGGTTGTTGGGGTTGCAGCTCAGGTCAACTGAACTTTCCTCAAGTTCTTCCCCTTCGATATCTCCAATCTCTCCATCATACCTGGCAGTTGTGTCCTTGATCTGAGCCTGGAGTTCCATTATCCGGCCGTTGACCTTTCGTTAATCTCAACCTTCACCTTCTCAATTCTAGTGTTGAGATCTTCCTTCAGATCTCCTATTTCGTCTCTTATTGCTTGAAGTAATTCTTTCCTTTCATTCTGGCCTTCTTTCATTTCCCTTCTTAATTTTTCAATTTCAGACTCTACAACTAGAGGTTTACTTAGCTTCTTACCGGCCATTTTCAGAAAAGAAATCCCCACCTCTGACACCAATTGTTACAACTCTTTAAAAATTCTTGTTTATGGAATTAAAACAACACACAGGCTGGCGTGGGTTCCAAGAGTTTACTTATATCTATAAAAACACATAGACAACGACAATAACATCACGGCCATCTTCTTGCCGGCTTCCTACGTCACTGTCTCTACCGCGTCATCACGTTCAATATCTCGATGCACGGTGCGCACTGGGGGAAAAGTCGTAACAATATATACACACACAAGTAAACAGAGTCGACCTAGGGTTGGCTATTGCACAGCTTTCTACATTTGTTTTGTTTCTGGTACGTAATGTATTTTATACGTGTATGCAGAGGGCTAAACATTGCACTCCTAGCTACAATTGTTAACACACATATATAGGCTATTCACACGGAGAAACATTATATCTCTTCTCGGTGGGAAGGGAAGGGGGGGGGAGGAGGTCTTAGAAATACATAAGAACTAATATTTTTGTAAAAATTGGCCCAATACAAGTTTGACGGAGAGACAGAAAGAGAGGGAGAGAGAGAGAGAGAGGGGAGGGAGAGAGAGAGGGGGGGAGGAGGGAGAGAGGGGGGAGGGAGGGATGGAGGATAAAAAGTAAATTTAAATTAGCACAAATACATCTAGATTTTATTGACGGTTCTTACGATTTCGGGGTGGGGAGGGCTTGGCTAATATGGGTGGGGGGGGAGAGGGGGGAAAGGCATATGTGCTTCTGATGGCGTAGGGCTATGGTGCATTCGTGGGCTCTAGGCAGAGATACTTTTTGGGCCACTTGTGAGGGGAGGGAGGGGCTATGAAAAGATACTTTTAAGGGTCGTAGACAAAAAGGCAGGCATTAATGTGCTCTTGACAACGGTGATTAAGAAAGCATTGACGAAGCCCTAACCCTGATGACACCGCCACTTGCCAATATCTCTGACCCCTAATGATATTTAAAAAAAACTGGTTTGCAAAATTTATGTTCCGAAAAAAAGGGGGGGGGAGAGGCCTTAGTGCTGGGGAGGGGAAGGGGCAACTAGGTAGCCGCCTAGTTTTTCCCATCCATAAGAACGCCTCTGTTCGTTGACGCACGATAAAGCGGTACACCACACACCTGATAGTTTACACACACACACAACACGTAAACAAAACTTGTAGGTGTTGGTGTTGTGGAAGTAAGGAGGTAAATCAGGTCAAGCTATGTGCTGCTTATTGAAGTCAAATGACCAACAGGTTTTAAGGAGATACGACGTTTATCATTAAGACCACCCCCCCCCACCCCATAAGGGGGTCCAGTGGTTTGTGCCCCACTTGTCAGCCGGCCATGAAAAAAATATTTAATACATGTTGTATAGATACATAATAATGTTGCAATGAAACTAAAATAGGCCATAATAAGACGTTACACATTAACACACACACACATATACAAACAAACTACACAACATAACATAACATTTTCGATTAAAACGTCACAGCACACAACATTTGACGTCTGCTACTGCGAGTAGGCCTATAAAGGACTCAACCAATACCAAACAGACAGCACGTAGAAAATGAAGTCGTTAGTAAACAACCGACTCAGGTGCAAAAGATATGACTTGGACTGCTCACATAAAAAAAATACCTGTTACTGTGCACTGTTACATGACACAATTACAACTTAACTTACATGACAGACTTACCTTGATTAATCATGTGAATATCAGTGCAGTAAATCCAAACTTCAGCACGGTAAACAATAATAATAATACGAAGCTGTTAGCTTGATAAACATACAGCTGTGTTCATCTGTCTATCAATACCATTACACATTAAAGTCGTCCCGAACCAAAGACCTACACATTAGTAGTATCAGTGCGGTAGGAGGGAGGGGGGGCGGTGGTTGAATACATAAGTTCCGTACCTACAAACGCAAATAGTTCCTTCAGTACTGTTAATGTGTTCACGAGAAATAAGCCATGACACGGTACAACACGCTGAATGAGAAGAAAGAGAAGGGGGGGGGGGAATCACACACGAGACAGAAGACAGGTTCGTCGCACGCACACACGCACACACACGTCAGGCTAAAACCACACCTGCTGGTGGACTGAAGAAAGACATGTACATTTTTTTTTTGTTTGTTTATCTTCTGCCAATATATTTTTATTATTTTATTTTATTTCAGGCGCGTTCGGTTAGTCAGGTAAAATCATCGTCCGACTGGCGGACAGCAGACGAGAAGTTTTTTTTTTTTTATTAAATGTACAAAACCGCCGTCGATAGTAACAAATCTACCTGCGCGATGTCATCTGCGGCCGGTGGTCCAGCCATTTCCCCCAACTCCTCCTCCCTCCCTTCCCCCACACGCCCTGCGCATGATGTGTTCACAAAACATTGCGCGGCTGTCCTGAAATCTCTGAGTTGACACTTGAACCTAGTCTAGACTGATTTACGTGTCGTTTGGGTTGCAATGGGAATCAAAAAAATGAGAGTGAAAGCGAGGATTCGTGAAGCTGACACACACACACGCGCGCGCGCGCACACACATAAGCCTGGTGAGAGTTGGACGTAGCCGGTACGGTGCTCCGGGACCCATGAAGTTCAGGGGTGGGGGGGGTATGGATCCATGAACCCCAAATTTTTTTTTTTCTATTTAATGTAATTGGACATATTAATTCTGAGCCCAGAATTTACATCGGCGGCCCTGCTAAGAGAAACTCAGTTTAAATAAAAATAAACCGGGAATACGAATAGATATTATTGTAACACAACTCGCTCATTACTATAACTGAGGTATAATAACCAGACGATGTATACATTTTACTAATATCAATTAAACCCGTTTAACGTATCAAGATGTAAACATGTTGAATCCCACCATTTGATTTATTGGTATATAATTTAAATGTAATTGAAGTTATGTTAAGACTGAATGGAAGCTATTATTATTATTATTATTATTAATGTATGCTTACTGTTTGTTATTGATCAAAGGGCCATTCAAAATGCCCTATTTTACTTTCTTTTTTATTATACAGTGGGTATTCGGTTAACGAACTGTTCGGACAGCGAACAAATCGGACAACGAACACTTTCAGGAAAGATTTTGTGTTCGGACAACGAACAAAGTTCGGATAACGAACAAAAACTAATTCTAACGAAAACGTCTCGACTCTCGAAACACCCGACATCAGTCCTCAATTTGTCCTGAAAATGGATGTGCGCGTGCGCTGACACGTCATCATTCATACTACGTAGCAGTGAGGCAGCGTAGGGTAGTGTGCGACGACACATCGTCAATAGTGTACCATACATGTGTAGTTGGTTTATGTCCTTGTGGTTATCGTATGTGCTTTTCTAAACGCCTTATAAAAAACCCCTGAAAATTTTAAAATATTATGGGACCTGAAAAGAGTGGAGTGTCAAGAACTGTGCTCACCATAAAAACCAAGCAAGAGGTTATAACTAAAGTAGAAAGTGGACAAATAATGACTGATGTTACCAGGCAGTACGGCTGTGAACAGGTCTACTGTAGGCACAATCCTAGCTAAAAGAAGATATCATCAAGAAGACTTAAGCCGCTAAAGGAGTAACGAAAATTACATCTGAGAAGCAAAAAAAAAGTGTCATCCATGATAAAATCGAGAGTTTGCTTTTAGTCTGGATAAATAAACGGGAGGTGGAAAGAGATGTAACGAGAATGGCCATCATTCAAGAGAAGGCTAGAGACATTTTTGAGAAATTGAAAAAACAAACTCCAGGCTCGTCCTCCGAAAATTTAGAATTCAAGGCTACCACTGGCTGGTTTACAAAATTTAAAAGGACATCTGGCATTAAAACAAGCTGATGTCAATAGGGTTGATGATCTCTACAATGACATTGCTATCAATCATTTCCTGAAAGTTCTGAAGAAAAGAGAAAAACATCCGACATTGGACATGTTCTTTAACGCCCAAAGAAAGGAAAAGGACAGATTAATAAGCAAGACTATATGTATGTATCATATTTGTAATAAATAAACTTACTAAGAAATTATTCTTGTACATTACATTTTATTTAATTTAATTTTTAGGATCTCCAGAACGAATTAATCGAATTTCCATTAACATATATGGTAAATCGATGATCGGTTAACGAACGATTCGGATAGCGAACGTTAACCGAATACCCACTGTAATGTTTTTTTCCCCTTTATGATTCCTCAATGGTGTTATTACCGGCTGTTGCTATGACAACCTACCACACCGCCCCAAAAAAAAAAACTTAATGTATTTTTAAGCCCTCAGCTACGAGAGAAGGCTGCGAGATGGAGGCGGGAGAGGAGGGGGGGGGAGTTGAGGGAGGAAATAAAGGGCGGTGAGAATAAATTTCTGAAGTGACCAAACGGATGAGTTGATGAAATACATACATATATAATTATACAGCGAGACAGACAGACAAACAGACAGATAAACAAACAGATATACTGACAGATTGATTGATAGACAGACAGACAGATAGAATGATTGATAGAACGACTGACAGATAGATAGATAGATAGATAGATAGATAGATAGATAGATAGATAGATAGATAGATAGATAGATAGATAGATAGATAGATAGATAGATAGATAGATAGATAGATAGATAGATAGATAGATAGATAGATAGATAGATAGATAGATCTATGTATCTATATTTCTATGTATCCATCTATCTATCTTCATGGTGGTCCGTATTTCTGCCAATCTGAATATCAACATGTTTATTTATTATTGTTATCACATATATGCAAACTGATAAGAAATCGAGTACGCCAATAAAACACACCGAATCTCAATCGATACCAGCCTCAATTAATCCCGCCTCCCCACATCATCCCTTCTTTATCTTACATTCAACACGATACCATTGAAACCACAGATCGATACCGCATTACGCAGTAATCGCTGTTTTGCTGTTGTTGTTTTTCCTTTAGCACCGACACCGATAAACAATGTGTATTTTATTTCAAGGAGCGGGGGCGCATGGAGATGGGGGGCATGGGTAACTGGTGGGGTGGTGCGCCCTGGATATTTCACAATTTTTTTATTTAGTTGCGTGCTCAGAGTATATAACTTATACAGAATGCGCATCGTTAATTTAAACTGACATTTCTGAAAGCCGCCATATTTGTTGTATTATTCTAATGTGATCCAATATTTAGGTGCTACTTCATGTACATCTCTGGGGGCTACACTGTTTGAATAGAAACATAACAAAAATGGCGGAATTGTTTTTATCTAGTCATCATTTCAGGTTGTTGTTTTTTTAAAACGATGCGCTTTCTGTAATGAAATATAATTCTGTGTGGGTGCTTGGACGGAGGGTGGGAGTGTTGGTCACCTGTTTGGTCTAAGTAACGGAGGGTGGAAGTGTGGGTCACCTGGTTGGTCTAAGTAACGGAGGGTGGGAGTGTTGGTCACCTGGTTGGTCTAAGTAACGGAGGGTGGGAGTGTTGGTCACCTGGTTGGTCTAAGTAACGGAGGGTGGGAGTGTAGGTCACCTGGTTGGTCTAAGTAACGGAGGGTGGAAGTGTGGGTCACCTGGTTGGTCTAAGTAACGGAGGGTGGGAGTGTAGGTCACCTGGTTGGTCTAAGTAACGGAGGGTGGGAATGTAGGTCACCTGGTTGATCTAAGTAACGGAGGGTGGAAGTGTGGGTCACCTGGTTGATCTAAGTAACGGAGGGTGGAAGTGTGGGTCACCTGGTTGATCTAAGTAACGGAGGGTGGAAGTGTGGGTCACCTGGTTGATCTAAGTAACGGAGGGTGGAAGTGTGGGTCACCTGGTTGGTCTAAGTAACGGAGGGTGGGAATGTAGGTCACCTGGTTGATCTAAGTAACGGAGGGTGGAAGTGTGGGTCACCTGGTTGATCTAAGTAACGGAGGGTGGAAGTGTGGGTCACCTGGTTGATCTAAGTAACGGAGGGTGGAAGTGTGGGTCACCTGGTTGATCTAAGTAACGGAGGGTGGAAGTGTGGGTCACCTGGTTGGTCTAAGTAACGGAGGGTGGGAGTGTGGGTCACCTGGTTGGTCTAAGTACCATAAGTATTACACTGCCCGTGTCCGTTAACTACACTTTTAAAAAGTAATTTCCAATTACAAGTTGAATTCAATTTTCATATACTAAGACATTTTGGAAAAATGCTGCAAACAAAAAAGTACCGTTATGATAGGAGGGCGGAGAAGATGAGGAAAGTAATTAATTTCCATATTTTGCTTAGGATATATTGTTATAGTTAGTCAATCGGAAATATTGTTATACCTTGTCAGTCGGACATATTGTTATACCTTGTCAGTCGGACCTATCTTTATACTTTGTCAGTCGGACCTATTTCTATACTTTGTCAGTCGACCTATTATTATATCTTGTCAGTCAGACCTATTTTTATACTTTTTCAGTCGGACATATATAGAAGGGTGTATGAATGGATATATAGATGCAAAGTAATTTTTATCCTAATCAATTACATCAACGTATAGATTATTGAAATTCCAGATGAATGTAATATTCTTTCCTTTTTTTTTTTAACACTGTTTGGTGTAGTGCAGTAGTTTTCTACCATTGAAAAATCACGACCCAGTTGAAAACCTGTTTCGTTTTTCGTTGTTTTTTGCAACCGACTTTAAAATCAGATCTTGAGAACCACTGTTCTAGTGAGATCGGTTAATGTCATCATGTCAGACGAGGACTCGAACTCAACTCACTCATTTGTTTTCTTTGTGCCCTGACATGAATCAATGCGTGTGCGTGCGTGTGTGTTCGTGTGTGTGTTTGTTAGTGTAACTTTTGGCTGTTGTGTTTTATTCTTAGTTTGATAGAACACAAGGAGCTAGAGGGGGGGTCATTTGTCCATGCCCGTCATGTGTATAATGTGCTAAACGCTTCCACCGCTGTGCTCTCTTCACTAGCATCGAACAAGTCCACACAAAACTTCAGGAGTATCACCACTGTATTCATACTTTGGAACTGAGTTATTTGACTCGACACAATGGTAAGTCTCATTTTGGGCTGTCTTTCGTATTCAATTTAGGCCAGTGCCGTGCAATACTTCAGTTGCCGTTTGTTTGTTTTTTCCCAGACCCACTTTAAGAAATGGCCCAAGGCCCGATTAAGGCCCAGGCACTATAAGCACCGTGCCCAGGGCCTACAAACAAAAAATAGGGCCTACAAAGGTGAAAAATAAATATTTTATTTTAAATTTACAATTATATACATAAAATTAGTTATAATTATTTAATTAGTGCCTAGGGCCTACAAAATCCTTAATCCGGCCCTGGAAATGACTTAAGGAACGCCGGCGCTCATCTATTTTAGATTAAAAATAAATGTATTCTATTTATGTCCCAATAATGTAAGAACAGAATAAAGTTATTTCAGTAGGGCTTCTCCCCCCCCCCCTCCCCCCGGGGTAGGGGGGTCACTTGTATCCGAAAGTCCTTGTATTAAAAAAAAAAGGGAGGGTGTGGCGAAGTGGTTTAACTGACGGGAGTGGTGGGAGGGATGGGGAACTGTAATTGCCATCAACCATTTTATAGATTTTTACCCCCGTAGGCGCCACTAACTCCAGTGGCGTATCATGGAAATGTGAATCAGGAGGGGAGGGGGGGAGTAACCCTTTTTATTGTCTTTGTGCACAGAAGTCTGACATAAAATGAGATATTGTCGGGAAAATGGTTAGGGCCCCGGAGATAAGCTGTCGGTGGACCTGGTGGAACCTTTAAGAACTCTTCCCGTTTCCCCCATTAAGGCTCGCCACTGAAAGCTTATTCATTGGCTAAGCTTGAGACTAATACAA